>JAJLRB010002254.1:0-27422 GCA_020976825.1 Odocoileus hemionus
TAAATGGAAAATAAAGAGTAAAGTGATTATTGTAAAAAAAAAATTTTTTCCAAGGGGGGGGGGGTTTTTTTGGTAATAAAGGAAAAAAGGGGGTTTTCCTAAAAGGGGTGACCAAATTTTTTTTGAAAAGGGGGGTTTGGGGGGGTTTATGGGCTTTTAAAAAATGTTTGGGTTGTATTTTTTATAATGTTTTATGATAAAATTTTTTAACAAAGGGGTTTTAAAGGGAAGTTTATTAATTTTTTTTAAAACCCTAAATTGGGACCAAAAAATTTTTTTGGTTCATAATGTTGATTTTAGGGTTGGGGGGGTTTTTTAAAAAGAAAAAAATGGTGATTCAATAAAAAGGTTGGTGTCAAAAGGGGGGAATTTAAAGGGAAAAGTGTCATTAAAAAATTTTAAAAAAGTTGCAAGGGGGATGTTTCTTTTTATGAAAATTTTGATTTTAAAATTTTATTTAAGAAAAAGGGGTTTTCCAAGGATGGGGTTATTTAAAAGGGGTGGCCGAAGGGGTTGATTCAAATATTGGTGGGTTTCATAAAGGGTTTTTCTAAAATTGGGTGTAAAATTTTTATTATGTCATAAAATTTTGGGGGTATTCTCAAAAAGTGTTTAAAGGGGTTTTGGGGCACAAAGGGTTTTTCTTAAATGGGTTTTTGGGGGGGGAGGGTTTGAATGGGGTGGGGAAAAAGGGGTGTTTTTGGGGGGCGTTAATTGTGTTCATTGGGGGTTTAAGGTGATTTTTTTGTATAAGGGAAAAGGGAAAAAATTTTAGTAAAAAAGGGGTTACCAAAAGGGGGGATTTCAACAAAAGGGGGGCAAAAGGGGGATTATAAAAAAATTTGGGGTATAGTGTGCTAATTTGGTTTATAAAAATGGTTTTGGGGTCAGCATAAAATTTTTGGGGGTAAAAGTGGGGGTTGATACAAAAGGGGGGTAAAAAAATTTTGGAAAAAAAAATTTTTGTGTTTAAAAAAGGAATTTTTACACAAAGGATTTTTAAAACAGGGGAAAAAAAAAAAGTGGATATTTCAAAATGGTGGGCCCCCAACGGGTTTTTTAAATGGGGGTTGGGTGCCTGAAATGGGGTGCATAAAGAGGTTTTTGTCGAGGGGGTTTTTCCCAAAAAGGGGTTGGGGAAAAAGGGGGGTAATTGTGGGGGTTTATGGCAAAAAGTGGGGAATTTTTGGGGGTTTGTGGTTCAAAAATTTGGGTTTTTTTGATTTATTAAAAGGAAAAATGTTCAAAAATTTTGTTTCCCCAAAAAAGGTTTTTATGCATAATTGGGTATGATGTAAAAAAAAATGGTGGATTAACTATGGCTGTGAATTTAGGGTGGTGTGAACATTTTAAAATTGGGGTGAAACAAAAGTGGGTGAAATAGATTAGTGGGGGGAAAAGGATGTGAATTTAAACATAAATAAATGGGTTAATAAAAGGTGATGTATTATATGGTAATTTTTAAAATTAAATTGGGTTTGGGTCAATTGGTTTTTATAAAAATTTTTGTTGTGGAAAAAAAATGTGTGTGTAAAATAGGGGGAATTCCGGTTTGGGAATGTGGTAACCCTAAAAAGTTTATGTCATAAAAAGGGGGTTTTTAAATTTGAAAGGGGGTAATTTTTAAAATTTTTTTAAAAAGAAAATGGTTCTAAAAAGGGGAATTATAAATAAAAATGTGTCATAAAAAAGGGGGTAAATTTTTGATGTTGGGGAAATTGGGGTTATGTAAATTTAAAATTGGGGTTATAAAAGTGGGTTTGATATTGTGAATGTAAAAGTTTTAAGGGGTTTTAAAATTAAGGTTATCATAAACCCTTGTTTTGGGGATATAACAAGGGGGGGGTGAAAAAAAGGGTATGTGAAAAAAAAGGGTTTCCCAAAAAATTTTTCCCAAGGTTTTTTTTAAAATTGGGGAAACCCGGGGTTTAAAAAAAAAAAAAATTTTAAAAAGTAAGGGGGGGGTTGGGGTTTGGTTAATTTTAAATTTAAAAAAAATTTAATATTAGGGGTTTGTAAAATAAGAAGAATAGAGGGAAGTAAATTGCCCTCGACTAACCGACTTCAGAAAATGTATGCCGAGAGATAACATTCTTTCAAGAGATTGTTTAAGCATTTATTAAATTTTAATTTAAAATTAGATTATAAAAGTTACTAACCCCCAAAATAAAAGTTTCATACCCACATCGAACAGAACTTACAAAAATTATATATTTAATGATATAAAAATATTTAAGTAAAATAATAAATGTTATAGAAATTTGGTATTTAAATAAAAAACTCAAATTAAAAATGATATATTACAGGAATAGTCTAAAATTGACATTAAATATAAAGAATTTTAAAGGAAGGAATAAGAATATAAAAAAAAATTTAACTGAAAAATTTTAAGAAAAAAATAACCTAAAATTACCCCCCGAAAAAAAATAAAAATTAAAAATAAAAAAAGAAAAATAAAGATTTGGAAAAGGAACAACATAGAAAAAAAATATACTATATAAAACAAAAAAAAAAAAAAAGATTATAAAATAAAAAAAAAGATTATACGTGAAAAAAAACGAAAAAGAACAAAAAAATATAACCCCCCCCTCCCATCAAAGAGAATAAATAAACAAAAGGAATATACGAATTGGACAAAAGAACAATATAATAAAGAGTATAATAAAAAAAATGATAAAAAAAAAATCCGATAAAAAAATAAAAAAAAACAAAAAACAAACCAAAACAACAAAAAAAAAAAATGAATTACATTGTAAAAGTAATGACACAGCTAAGACAGTGGATTCTGATGTGAGATATAACTGTGTGTGATGGCATGAATACAGAGGGTGTGATGTCATAGAGGTGGTGGTGTGACGTCATACAGAGTGAATGTGATGTCATATGTAGTTTCGTTGATGTCATACATAGCTGTGGCTGTGATATTCATTAAAAAATGGGGCTCTATATCATCGATAATCACGGTGTGATGACTCACATACTGTGGAGTGCTGTCAGATAGAATGGCTGTGATGTGAGACCGAGTCGTACTTTGAAATGTGATGAACCGAGTTGCTAGTGATGTCATAAAGGCCTTGTGGTGTGATGTCGTATATAGTGCATAATGTGCCATTGTGCCGTATAGTAAGTTTGATATAATACATAAGATTTGTGTTATATCACTGATACAGAGGGGTGATCACACAAAATACAGATTACGGAGGGTGTGATGTCAGATATATGTTTGTATCGTCTCACAATACCGTGTTTTTGATGTCAAATATATTGAATATGGATTCACAAACCCAGTGGGTGATGGACGTTATCCAATACAGAGATAAAGTGGCTGTGATGTCCAGAGGGTATAGGGGGATTGAGATGTCATAAACCGTGGATATGATGTCACATACAGGAGATCTGCTGTCATCCATCAATTGTCAGTGGAATTGCAGTGGGCTGAGATGTCTTAAATGCTGAGGATTGATGTCATAAAGTGTGAAATGTGATGTCATGTAGACCCCCATGCTATGTTGATCATATGTATGCCAAGGGGTGATGATTTTCATACTTGTGATGTCATCGATACTGCTGTGTGTGACGAACACAGATACAGTTTCCCCCTGTGCATGTACCAAATATACGTGGGTGATCGATGTTCAGAGTATAGAGACGCGGTGTGGTGTCATGAAACAAGCAAAGTATTGAGTGTGATATCATATATATTGGATATGATATGTCATCAATATACTGGGTGTGATGTCATTCATTTAGGTTGTCTGATGTCATAAAGAGTTCTTGTGACCGTCATGTGCATACTGAACATGTGATGTCCTCACAATAGGAGAGTGTTTAGATCGATCCTTAGCAGGAAAACGTGTGTGATGGTTATATAATGATACACTTGTGTTTAGATGCCACTTATACCCGTGTGAGGTATTGTCCAGATATAGTGGGTGACGATGGCAGATATAACGTTGTGTTGTCGTGTGTGTGTGGGTCATGTCTTAGTGTGTGTGATGTCATGAATGCACTGGATCGTAATGTGAGGACTAGAGTGGTGTGAGTTTATAAGGAATGAATGTGACCATATCTATATGTGCATAATATGTCATACATATAAATGTGGGTGTGATGTCATACAGATAACAGCTATGCGTCAGAGGTCAGTCAATAGGGTGGATTCCAATAGACAGAATAGACTGGGGAGTGATATGTCATGAGTGAGTGCGAGTGCATGTGATGTCATAAATAATCTGTGATAGTCATAAAATGTGAATGTGATGCCCCTATAGAGTGTATATGACGGTATACATGTAGTCATGTGGGTGTGAGGTCAAATACATACAAGTGTGTGATATCATCGAATAGATGTGGGTGTGATGACACAGATACAGAGGGCTGTGATGTTACATAAAATTATAGTGACATGTGATGTCTCATAGTACAACGGTAATGATGTAGTCTTACATAGCGCTTTGGAGATCTTCATAAAAACACAGTTGGTGTGATATTCTCAATAAGTGGGATGTGATGACCCAGATACAGTGGATAACAATGTCAAAGTAATGAGTGGGTAGTGATGACTAGAAATCTGTGGTTTGATGTCATATAACTGAGGATGAGAGGTCTTGTATGGGGCAAAATTTGCCCCTACATATGGCTAGAGTGGATGTCATGCCAAAGAGTGGGGGTGATATCAGTGGAGAGGTTGTGATGAGCAAAGAACAGAGGGGGCAATGTCTGTGTACAGTGGCTGTGATGATCATGCCTGACGTGGTCGTGGCAACATTAAATTCTTTGGTTTGGTGTTTGGTGTGATAGAGTGGATACGATGTCATCCTGAAGTGCCAAATGATGTCATATATATGCCGAGAGTAGTGGTATCAGCAACACACGTGTTGTGATGTATACATTTGTGGAATATGATGTCACAAATAGATGTGGCTTAGGTGTCACACACTATATAATCTGGCTGTGAATTCATAATAGGGTGGCTGTGATATCCTTGGTAGTTGTGGGTGGGAGACACAGATACAGGGGCACGATGAAATCAGAATATAGTGGATGGATTCGGGAATAAATTTTATGTCAAAAAAAGGGGGGAGGGATAAGAGTGGATGTGTCATACAGTAATAAAAGGAACATATTTGGCTGGGTTTTAACATACCTGGGGTTTGATAAAAAAAGATTCATTGCTTGTGTTACACGATACAATTGTGGATACAGACATATGGTTTTTAAAAAATTTTTTAAAAAATTTTTGGGGGAAAAAAAAATTTTAAAAAAAGGTGGGAAAAAGGATTTTTGTAAAAAAGAAAAGGAAAAAAAAAAAACAATTCAAAACGTTAATTAAAAATAAGGAAAATTTAAAAAAAAGATGTTGTCAAAAAGGGGAATGAAAATTGTGGAGGGATATTGGGGGAAAAAAACCTTGAACCCAAAAATTTTGAAGGGGTATTTTAACAAAATGGTTTTTATGAATTTTAAGGGAAATTTTTTTAACGGTTTTTGCAAAAGGGTGAACAACCCGGGTAGATTTAAAAGGGTTTTTGGCAAAAACAATGGGGCCATGAAGAAAAAAGGTTATGAACCGAGTGGGGTTTTAATTCAAAAATGGGGAAAAAAATTTCAGGGGGGTTTTTTAAAAATAGGAGTTTTTTAAAACAAAAAATTTTTAAACATAAAGTTGAGTTTTTATACTGTTTTTTTATCAAACCCTTTTAGTCTCTAATACGTGTTTTAAAAAATAGGGTTTTTCAAAATTTTGATGAAAAAAAGAAGGTGTCTAAACATTATTTTTAGAAGGGTTTGGGGTTTTTAAAAAACTTTGATGTAAAAAAGGGGGGTTATCACAAAATTCAATGAAATTTAAAACATAAGTTTGAAAACCCCAAAAGGGGTTTTAAAAAAACTTTAATAAAACAAGGGAAGTGGATGAAGTTTAATATACGTGTGTGAGGCATGAAAAACAGGTGTATTCATAAGGGTGTGAAATCAAAAGGAATGGTTCATATGTAAAGGTTTTGGGATCTTTGGGTCTAAAGAAAAAGGGGGTTTTATGTAACAGGTGGGGATTTACGGGGGTGGGGTCATAAAGGGGGGATTAGAGGGTATTTATGGTAAAAGTTTTTATTATAAACCGGTTTGGTGTTATAAGTCATAAGGGGGATCCTTTTTTGATTAAAACATACTTTTTGTATTTCCCGGGGGGGTGTCAAAAATAAGTACAGGGGGGGTTTTTAGGGTTTTTTGGGACTTAAAAGGGGGGGTTTGAAAAAATTTTTTTAGGATTTTACAAAAGGGGTTCTTCAAAAAGAGGGTGGATTGGGAAGGGGAAGATGTCATAAAGTGAAAAATTTTTTAAGGGGGGTTGTGTCAATGATGGCTGGATGTTAAAAATGGGTTATTTAAAAGGGGGGAAAAATGTGTGTTTAAATTTTATTTGGAAAGTGGAATTTTTTTAATTTTAAATAAATTGTAAGCACAATAATGGTGGAAACAATTAGGGGTTGGGTGTCAAAGGGGGGGGGTTTTCATTAAAAGTTTTGTTAAATAATTTGGGTTTTGTCAATAATGGGGTTTTTTTAAAATTTTTGGGTTTTTTTTAAATTTTGGTTTTTCATTTTTGAAAAAATTTTTTTGGGTTTTTGTTTGTTCAGAAAGGGGGCATTTATCACTGGGTTAAAGGAAAAACCGGGGGTTTTAGAAAGGGGGAATCAATTAAAATTTTTTTTTTTGGTTTTTGGGGGGTTAAAATTTTGGGTTAATGAATAATGGGGGTTTAAAAAAAGGGGCCCTTTAATAAAAGTATCATAAATGGGGGATGCCCAAAAAAAAATGGGGGATCAATAGGGGGGGGTTCAAAAGGACAAAAGGGGTGGGTATGAAGGGGGCATTTTGAAAAAATTGGTTAAAAAAGTAATGCGATCCCCCCTAAGATGAGGATCAAGGGGGGGTAAATACAAGTTTTGAAACATGAAAAGTTGATGGATACAAACGGTTTAAAAAAATGAAGTGATTCTTAAAGGAAAAGTTTTAAATGCGTGGTTCATCAATTTTTTTTTCAAAAATTTTTGGCCCCCAAACAGTGGGCAAAAGTCTAAGTGGGTGTGATGCCTGAAAATTTGGGAAAAAATTGGTTTGGGTTTTTATGGGGCAAAATTCCCTAATATGGGGGAGTGGGTTTTTCAAAACGTTTTTGGAATTGTGATGGAAAAAAAGGGGGAATGTCCGTAATGGGTGTGATTATGTACTGGGTTTTTAAAAATTTGTGGGTTTTTTGGGGAAAGGGAAAAAATGATCGAAGTGAAAGATGTCAATTTTAGATTTTTATAAAAAAAAGGGGGGTTTTAAAATTTAATTTTGGAAAAAATTTAAAATTAAAAAAAATTTTTGGTTGAAAATAAATTGGGGGGATAATTTTTATGGGTGAAAACAGAACAGGGGGTGAAAAAATTGGTGGGGAATTCGGGGTAAATTTTTTTAAAAAAAAAGTGGGTTATCATAAAGAGTTTTTTTTATTGGGGATTTTGGCAATTTTAAAATTTTTGGGGGTTAAAACAAAAAAAAAAATGAAAATTGCTTGGTATGGAAAAAAAGGTTTTAGAAAAAGGTTGTTCAAAAGGCGTGGGTTTTAAAGGGGTTGGAACCATAAAAGTAATTTTAAAAAGGTGGTGTTTGTAAAAAAGGGGTTTTTATGCAAATTGGAAAATGATATAAACAGTAAAGCGGCATACGATTGTGGAATCATAAAAAAAATGATGTCATAAAAATGGTTTTTTAAAAAAGTGGAAAAAGTAGTGAGGGAAAAGGGGGTTAAAAGCCCTTGGCTTTTAAAATTTGGGTTTATTTTCCAAAAAAGGGTTTTAAAAAATCAGTAAGTGATTCGTTATAGGGGGTTTGGAAATTTGTTGTGTTAAAACAAACCTGTGGGAATCAATAATGGAGATGTCAAAAACGGGGGCCTTTAAAAAACAATGGTTGATGAAAAAAAAATGGTTTGATGCATAAAATGTTTTTAAAAATAGGGTTTTTCCCCCAAAAATTATAACATTAAATAAAGGGTTAAAATTTTAGTGGTTGATTCCAAAAAGGTGTGTTATTCATAACCCTGGATTTAATTACTTTTTATGCAAAAACAAGGGTTTTCAAGATTGGGTTTTTGGGGCAAAAAAGTTAATTTAAAAAAATTATTGATTTATAAAGGGGGTGGGATTTTTTAAAAAATTTTGTATTTAAAAAGGGGGGTGAGTCACATAGTTTCAATTTTTTTTAAAACTTATTTGGGGGAAAAAAAAATTTCAGGGTGGATTTAAAAAAATTTTGTATGACAAGCAAGTTGTAAAAAAAAAAAAAAAAAAATTTTTTAAAATAAACAGAGGGTGTGATCAAAGGGGGTGAGTCATAAGTTTGATGTCTAACCCTTATTTGATTCAAATATTTTGTTAAAAAAAAAAGGGGTTTTTTTCGAAAAGTTTTGAGTCAATATGGGAGGTGCTTCGAAGAAAATTTTTTTGGCCCCCTCTTTTGAGGAAAAGGATTTTTAATAAACCTCTGTATTTTATTGATTGCCCCTTTAATTTTTTTAATCATACTTTTGGGTTTTCAATGAACAAAAGGGGGGGATCCCAAATAAAAGGGGTTGATGTCAGGTAACTTTTTTTCGCCCAAACCTTTTTGATTAAATTAAATAAAGGGGGTTCCCCCCAGTTGTGCAAAAAAAGGTTGTGATTTGAGAAGAGTCTAAAGGGTTTTTCATAAGGAGGTTTTTTAAAAACATGGGTTTTTCGAAACGGGGGATGCATAAATGGAAAGGTTTTTAGTTTTTTTTTTTATGGGGTGAAACCCCTTGTATTATGAAGGGGTGAAAAATAAGTGTGTGACAAATATATGTTATTCATAAAATGGGTTGAAAAAAAAATTTTATTAAAAAGGGATTAATAAATATCCCGGGGTTTCTTTATTGGGGTTTTTCATAAATTTTCTTTGGGTGTTCCCCAAAAAGGGAAACCTCATAAGTTTAAATTTTTAAAAAGGGTGTTTGGGGATAAACAAGGGCTTAGAAAAGGGGAGGTGTGGAAAAAAGTGGGTAGGGTTGTAAACTTTTTTTTTTGGGGGGGTCTTTAAAATGGGGTTTGTTTATTTAAAAGGTGAATGTGAGAAAGGGGGGAAAAAAAAGAATAGTGAAATAAAAAATTTTTACAAAAGGGGGGATTCTACAAAAGGGCCCTTAAAGGGCAAAGGGTGGGGTTTTAAATAGGGGGAGGGTTTGGTTTTAGGAAATTTTTGGCAAAAATTTTGTACTTGTAAAGCATGCCCCATGAGTGTATTTTGGAAAGTAGGGGTGAGGGGCAAAAAAATTGATTATCAAAAAGGGGGGGTTAAAACAAAAAGGGGGTTTTTAAAAAATGGAAATTTATGTTTAAAAAGGGGAAATTTCACATAGCGATGAATTAAAAAATTGGGGATTTCCAAACAGTGGGGTTTAGCCCAAAACGGGAAGGAAAGCTATAGTGGTGGGGAGTTTTTTGTTATTAAAAGGGGAGGTTTGTGGGGGGAAAAGTTTTTAAAAACAGTTATCAGGAAAATGGCGGTTCATTAGGGGTTTTTAAAAAAGTGGGAATTTTGGAGGGGGGGTGTTTACGGTGTGAAAATAAATTGTGGGTTTTTTAATGGATATTTTTAAAGGGGGTTTTTTTAAAATTTGGGGTGTTATAAAAAAAAGTTTTTATTCCCTAAGTGGATATGAAATTTTTGAAAATTAGCATTTAAGGGGGGGAAATAAAGGGGGGGAAAAAAGGAGGGGGTTAAACAAATTTTATAGTAAAAGATAAGGGAGGGGGTTTATAGTTTTGATGCTAAAAAAAAGGGGGGGTAAAAAAAAAAGGGGGGGGGGCATTAAAATTTTACAATATGCGTGATTTCCCAAAATACCTGGGTTAGATAAAAAATTTTTGGTTTCAAGTAAATTTTGGGGAAAAAAAAGTGGGAATTAAAAAATGGCGTGTTATAATCCAAAATTTTTAAGGGTAGTTAAAAAAGTTGTGATTCAAGATTTTTGGGGGGTCAAAAAATGGTGAAACATCAATAAAATTTAAATTTTATTTCAACCAAAAAAAATAAAATGTGTTTAAAAAATAAAGTTTTTTCAAAAGTTGGATGATGTCATTTAGGATAGAGGATAAAGAAGGGGATTTAAAGTTTGGGGGTTTTTCTAAAGTGGGGTTTTATCAATAAATAAATTTATTAGTTTTAAAGGTTTTAAAAATATTGAGTGTGTAAAAAACCCCGGGGGGAAAAAAAACATGGTTTAAAAAAAAGGGGGGCCCTTGGGGAAAAAAAAGGTTGAGACAGATGAGTTCATATAAAAACCCTTATGTCAACATAATGGTTGATTTTAAGAAAGGGGAAAAATCATCGTAATTTTAAATAAAAGGGTGTCGGGTAATGGTTGTTTGCCAAACCCCGTGAGACCTTTTTTGTTAATGTCAAAAACTGTGGGGTTTCATAAAATGGCTGTGGTAAAAATTTTAAAAATTTTTTAAAACATTGGGATGATTTAAAAATAGAAGGGGGGGTGTTTCAAAACAGTTTGATTCCTAAAAGTGTGTTGAGTCAAAAAAAATTAATATGAAAACAAAAATGGTTTTATTACAAAATTTTTTGTGAAAAGTAAGTAGGGAAAAACTAAAGGGGTGATTAAAAAAGGGTTTTGGCATAACAGGGGGTTATGTCAAGGGGGTTTAGGGCATAAATGAAAGTGATTTAAAATAGTTGTTTGTCATAATTTGGGCGGAAACTCAAAAATGGGATTCATCGATAACAGGTGTGAACCAAAAGGGGGGGTTTTCAAATAAATGGGGGATTTTGAGGGGTAGTTTTAGTTCCCCAAACTTTATTTAAAACCTTTGGGGAAAAAAGTATTAATTTTTTGCCCTTTTAGTTTTTATTAAAACTACATTTTTTGTTTTACATTTAAAGGGGGGGCACAAAATAAGATAAGGGGGGGGGGGTTCCGATACGGATGCCAAAGGTTTTTAAAAAAATTTTTTGGTTTAAAAGTGGGTGTGCTTGAAAAAATGTATGTAGATAAGGGGAGGGAAGTATAAAGGGAAAAAAAACTATAGGGAATTTTTTCATCAAATTTTGGGGGATGTCCCCAAAACCGGGTTGAGTCCTTAATGGTGTTTGTATTTGGGGGGTTTTTTTTATATGTAAAAATATTTTATTTTTTGGGAAAAATGGGAGCCAATAAGGGGGTTTGAAATAAAGTGGGGTAGTAAAACCGGGGGGTGTCTGAAAGGTTGATGAACAAATAAAGGTTGATGTAAAAATATTGTAATGTATTTTGTTTTGGGGGAAAGTTTTTTGGGGGCCCCCCTTAAAATTTTGCCCCCCTCCCCCCCTTGAATTTGTCCCCCAAAAGAGTTTGGGGGTGCTAAAAGGGGTTTAGGTCAAACCCCGGGTTTTGATGCAAGTTCCTATATGCGATTTGGTGAAAGCAGGGCGTTTTGGTTTGTTTGGGGCATAATGGTTGGTGATGTCTGGACAGGATGTAAAACTCGTGGTTTTGTTTATAAAGAATGGGTTGGGAAAATCTTTTATAATATTCATAATAAAAGGGTGTTTATGTCCCAAAAAAAAGGTAAGCCAAAAAGGGGGGTTAATACAATAATGGATGATGTTTATGGTGATTAAAATAATTTTGAATTTTAAAAAAGGGGAATGTGGGTTAAAGGGAAAAGAGAAAAGTAGGGGGGAGGGCAAATAAAAATTTGTTCATAAAAGTGGGAGGAAAAGGTGGGATTTAAAAATAAGGAAAGGGGTCATTCACGGAAAAAAACTCACATGGTTAATTAAAAACCCTTTTGGGGGGTTTTTTAAAAGGGTTTTTGGATACAGATTGTAAATAGAGGGGGTGGGGAAAAAATTTTTGTTTTCCTAAAAGGGGGTTCATCAAAAGTTGTCATATGGGTGTGGATTCACAAAAGTGGTGATACATAAGGGGGAGGAAAAAAGGGGGAAGGGGGAGGGGGTTGATGTCATGTTGGGGGGTTTCCCTAAAGTGGGGGTTTTTTTGGGTGGTGGATAAGCTCAAGCTATTTTATAATGGAATGTGTCCAAAAAAAAAGTGTTTTATTTCAACATTTGTAAAGTTTTAAAAAAATATAGGGTGTTTAAAACCCTGGTGGATATAACAGGGGGGTGTGATAACAAGGGGGGTGAAACAAAAGGGGAAAAAAGTGGAATTTTTCATAAAAGAAATTTTTAAAAAAGGGGGGTAAAAAAGGTGGATGTATTCATTAAAAAATGGATAAAAATATTGGTTTTTTGTCCAAAAAAATGGGGTTTTTTTAAAAATTATTCATTTTTGGTTTCCCAAAAAATTGGGGTTTAGAAAACAACCTTTAAGAACAATGGCTTTAATAAGTTTTGAAGCCCTAAAAGGATAAAAAAAAAAGGGGGATGTTAAAAAGGGGGTTTTTTGGGATCAATAATTTAAAAAAAATAAAATAAGGCATCAACTATTAAAGGGTGGATATAATAATGAAACAAAAAAAAAGGATTTTGTATAAAGGTTGAGCATTGGGATTGGCAAAAAAATTAAATTTGGGGGTTTGTACAAAAGGTTTTTTGACATATACAGGAAATTTCAGTTATAAAGGGTTTCTAACGTATTTTTTTTTGGGGGAATAACAGGTTGGGGGATTAAAAAGGGGTTGGGTGTCATAAACCCGGGGGGTGATGAGAAAAAATGTATGTGAAACCCATGGATTTGATTATATAAATTTTTTTCAAACAGGGGTGTTCAACAAAACATGATGAAATTTTTATTAATTTGATTTTCACCGTTGTTGATGCAAATGTTTTTGCCCCCCAACCATTTTTTCTTTAATTTAAAAAATTAAAAGTAGGGGGTTTTTATAAACAGGGAAAAGTCACAAATTAGAAAAGTTAAAAATTATGTGATGTGAAGGGAGGGTGTCAATAAGTTGTGATTCATAAAATGGTTTGTTCTAGAACAATTTTTAAAAATTTGGGGTTTATACAAATTTGCAGGGGGTTATAATAATTTTGGGAAAGCCCGTTGGGTCTTGTAGAAAACTTGGGATATAAAAAGGGGGGGGGGATGTCATAAAGGGGGGGGAGGGCATCAAATTTGTTTAAGATTCGTATGTCAAAAAATATTTGGTGGTCTACAGAAAAAATTTTAAAAAAATCCCCCGGGGTTTATCCTTACAGGGTTAAAAATGGTGGAAGGGGGGGTTTTGGTTTTAAAGGGGTTTTTGTGTCATAAATGGTTGTGTGTATAGGGAAAAAATTTGTTTTATTAAAAAAATTTGGAAAACTATCAATTATACCAAAAAGTAGGAATGTCAGGTAAATGGGGTTTTTTCCCAAACCTTTTTTGTAAAAATTTTTTGGGTTAAAAAAAGGGGTGTCAAGTAAAAAAGCAACAGGAAGGGGAAATTTAAAGTGGAAAAGCAAATTAAAAATTTTTTTTTGAGTGGCAGATTCAAAGCGGGTTGAGTAAAATGGAATGTGTTGTCAAGAGTGTTTTTTCTAGACCAATGGATATTTCCCAATTTGTATTCCCATACAGGGTGAGACCCGATAAGTGGGGTTTAAAAATGGGGGTTTATGACGGGGGTCAAAAACAGAAAAGGGTTCTTATTTGGGGAAAAAAATAAAGGGGGGGGGAAACAAGTGCTGATTCAAAAATTTGGGTTTTTTAAAGCTTTAATTTGGTTTAAAAGGGGGTTTACCAAAGGGGTTGATTATCATTGTAAGGTTGATAAAACCGGGTTTTTTTAAAAAATTTTAAGGGTATAAATTTTTTTTTTGTGTTATTTGATAGGTTTTAAAATGCACTGGTGAATTGATACTAAGTGGTGTGATTTTTAAAGAATTTTGAAAACTAAAAATTTGTATCATAAAATGGTGGTTCCCAAAAAAAAGGGAAGGTCAAAAAAGGGTGGATCATTAAAAGGGTGGGAGTATTTAAAAAGTATTATGAAAAAACTTGATTCAAAAAAAATGAAGGGTCCCTTGGGGAAAAGAAAAAAATTGGGGGGGGTATAAACAAAAGGTGAAAACACAAGGGGGTATACACAGAAAAGGTTGTTTTAAAAATAAGTGGTATTCATAAAGGGGAAAGATGTCCTTAATAGGAAAAAGGGTTCATAAACAAGTTTTTTAATCCAAAAAGTGGTGTATGAAAAAGGGGAAAAAGTCAAATAAGGGGGTTTTGCCCCCAAAAGTGGTTTTATGTCATAAAAATAATGGAAACCTTTAAAAATTGCCCCCCCTTTTTTTGTGTGGGCAAAGGGGGTTTTAAAGGGGAAATTTTTGCAAAAAAAAGGGGGGGAAAGTTTAAAGGGGGGTTTTAAATGGTGGAAATAAAACGTGGGGGGTTTTAAAAATGGTCATGACAAGGGAAAAAATAATTTCCGAGTGGGGTTTACAAAACCCAATGTTTTCATCATTTTGGGGTTTTTAAAAAAGTAATGGATACACGAATGTGTGAAAAAAGGGGGGGTTTTTGAAACATTTTGTGGGGGAAACCCAAAAAATGAGTGAAAAAAATAGTGGTGGTTCAGGTAAGGAATTTAAAAAATAAAAAAAATGGGTTTCAAAAATGGAAAAGAAAAAGCAAATCTGCAAACCTTTTGGTTGGCATAAATTTTGGGGGATAAAAAAATTCTTGTTTTTTTTAAAAAAAAAATTTTTGGGGGAAAAAAGTGGGGGTTAATTAACAAAGGGGGTTAAAAATTTTGTGGAAGCCATTAAAATGTATGCAAAAAAGAGGTTGATGTTAGTAGGGTCATTGGGGTTCAAAAATAAATTTTTTAAAAAAAATCCTGGATATCGATTTTGGGGTTTTACATCAAATAAAGGGGGTGTAAAAATAAAGGTTTGCATAAATGGGTTGATGAGAGGATTGATGGAACAATGCCTGTTCTAAAGTTTGGGGGGTTTTGTAAAATGGGTTTGACCTATAATGTTTGATTATAAACGGGGTTTTTAAAAAGATAAGAGTTTTTAACAAAAACCCCCGGGGGGGGATCAATACTGGGAAAGTTAAAAATGGGTGAAACAAAAAAAAATTTAAACCCGGGGTTTGAGTCAAAAAAGGCCCTTTTTTTTCAAATGGGAAATTTAAAAAAAGGAAAAAAACACAAAAGGGGTTAAAAAAAAGTGTGGATTTAATTTGGGTTTTATTCATAAATTGGAAAATTTATAAAATTTTGTGTAAGATGCAAAAAAAAGGGGTTTTTCCCTGATACAGGGTGAACCAAAAATTTGTGATGTTTTAAAATTGTTGGTTAGTGAGAGGGTGGGTTTTTAAACGTTGGATTTAAAAATTTTGTGTCTCAATAAATTTTGTTAAAATTGGGGGTATTCAAAATTCGGGTGGTATAATGAAAAATAAAAAAAAAGCTAATGATGTTGGAATACGGGTGAGGATAATACAAGGGGGTTTTTTAAAGGGGGGTGAGGTATCAGAAAAGTGTAATGAGTTCAATTTTTTTCTTTTTGGGTGTGCATTAAGGGTTTTGGGCCCTTTTAAAATGAAGGGTGATTTATACCTTTAAAATGAATGGCTTAGTGAATATTGTGGATAAAATGTGGGGCAAAATTTGGGGTTTTTTAGGTTTGGCCAGTATAGTATGTTTTTATTAAAAATTTTTGGTTATAATGATCAAGGGGATAAAAATAGATACAGGGTTGGGGTCATAATTTTTGTACTCCAAAGTGGTTTGATGCAAAATAGAAATGATTAAAAAATTTTTGTGGTTACGAAAAGTAGGGGGTCTATGGGGAAATTTCATAAACCGGGGGGAAAAATTTCAAATAGGGATTTTGAAACAGTGGTAATGTCAAATGGGGTGGAAAAATGGGAAAGGGGTTTTCATTAATGGAGTTTTTTTTGGAAAAAATTTATTTTAATTTTTTTTCATCAAAGGTGTGAAAAGATAAGGGGTGATGCAAAAAAGTGGGGGATGTCGGTGGGGTGGTGTCTGAAAAAAATTTAGGGAACATAATTTGAGTTTTAAGGGGGATTTATCTTTAGTTTTTGATTCATAAAATCTTGGGTTACCCCGAAAGTTTCTAATTTGGATTAAACAAAAGGTGATGGATCCCTTTTAACCTGTGAAAATAGTGGAGGGTTTTTGTTGGGGGTGAGACAGATATCGAGTTTTTTTGGGTGGGGTTTATTTGGGTTTGGGCATAATATGGTGTAAGTAAAAAAGTGGGTGAGTTTATAAAATTAATGCATAAATTTAAATTTTTAAAAAAATTTTTTGGGTTTTTATCAAACCTTGGTCAAGCACAAAAGGGTGGATAAGATTTTGGGGGGTTTTAATGGTTTTTTTGCTAAATAAGTGATTCATAAAATGGGGTGGATGCCCAAAAAGATGTTAAAGGGTCTTATGGGTAAAGGGATACATACAAATTTTTTTTAAACATCAAATGGGGGGTGACACAATAAGAGGCGGGGTGTAAAAAAAAAGGTGTGTCAGGGGGGGGGGGGAAAATAAACCCCTTTCAAGGTGGATTCCTAAACAAGTTGGGGTTTATACCCAAACGTGGGGTATACCCCTAACGGTCAAGCAAAAAGGGGGGAGCCTAAAATGTGGTTTTAGTCATAAACGGGGGATGTCTTTAGGGGAAAGGGTTTCCTACAACATGGATGATAAAGAGTGGGTTGATATAAGGTTTATTTAAAAATGGGGGGAAAAGGACTGGTATTATTGGGGGTGGGAAAAAAATGGGTTTTGGGGATAATGGTTTCTCAAAAAATGATTAATATCTTTTTAATCAAAAAAATGTTTTTTTCTAATTGTGGGAGTCACAAAAAGAGTATAGGAAACCCCTTTGTGTGTTTTTGAAATTTGGGGGTTTATTTGGGGGGTGTGGGGGGAAAAAAAAATAATTAAAGGTGGGGTTCCCAAAAAAATTTTTTAGTCAAAAAAAAGGGGTAGCATAAAAGGGATTCAAAGGTTATACTTGGTACAAAAGGTGGATGTCAAAAAATTTTGGGGTTTGATAAAAATGATTCATTTTTTGTTTGACATAAATGTGGAAAAATAAAAAAAATGGCTTTTAAATTAAAGGTTTTGGGGAACCATAAAAGGGGTTTAAAATAAAAGTGTGGTTTCAGAAGGTATTGTGTGAGCCTTTTTAAAAATTTTTACAAGCAACTTTTAAGGGGTTTAATTGAATAATCAATGTTATAAAAATAAAGTTGTCAAAAAAGGGGAAGTGTATGTTAGGTATAAAAAATTGAATTGTAACCTTTGGTTTGGGGAAAATTTAAAAAAGGGTTTTACAAAGTGTTGGGTTCAGATAAGGTTTCTGCGATAAGGTTTTGGGATCATAACCCGGGGGGGAAAAAATAAATTTTTCCTAAACAGGTGGGTGATGCAGAAAACAAAAAATGTGAACCCGATGGTTTGATGTATAAAAATTTATTTTCCCTCTGGGTTTATTTCACAACCAAGTTTAACAAAATAAGGTGGGTTTCCCAAATAAGGGTGGATGCGGAAGGGGTGTTTTCCTTTCCCCCGGGATTTCCCTATATATGAGAAGTCAAAAACTGGGGTCCTTTTATTTAAGTGGGGTTAAAAATTTTATTAAAATTTTTAAACATTGGTTTGGTTTTTAAAAGAGGGTTTAAAATCCTGGGTTTGTAAAAGTGGGGGATCAATAAAAAAATTTGATGAATACTTGTGGTTTTGTTAAAATTTAGTGTGGGTTAAAATTTTTAAAAAAAAAAGTAATGGTGAAAATGTTATTTTAAAAATTTACCAAGGGGGTATTCAAAAGGGGGGTGAGGGCATACAAAAGAGTCATATGAGATTAATAAATAGGGTGAATCAAAGAAAATGGTTATTAAAAAGATAAAATGGAATCATTTTGGGGGGGGTTTTAAAAAAAAAAGGTGTATTGAAAGGGGGAGTTTGATTAAAACAATGGTGTTTAAACCCTTTTGATTTAAAATTTTTGGGGCCCCCTTTTTTTTTAAAAAAAAATTTTGGGATATCACAAAAGGTGTATACCAAATCAGTGGATTAAAGTCAATAGTTTGTGTCTCAAACCCGTGGTTATTAAAAAATTTAAATGGACAAAACCCATGGGTGTGGTTCAAAAAGTGGTGATTAAATTTGGGGGGATTTAAACTGGAAAAGTGTACAAAGGGTTGGTACCCCGGGGGAATGCTAAACTGGGTTGTGTATAAAGGGAAAGTTTTCTTGATGGAAGATGTCAAAAACCAATTAAACCATTTTGATGTCATCAAAGGGTTTGGGGCACAATAGGGGTTGATGTCAAAATATGGGGTGTGATTAGGAAGGGGGGGGTTTTAAGAAAGGTTTGAGGGAAAAATAATGGATAAGAAAAAATTAGGGGGTAGTATTTTTAGGTTGTTTTCCCAAAAATTTTGTGATGTCATCCCCTTAATATGCCTAAAAGCTGTGGTCCCAAAAATGTTAATATTTACTTTTTTTTACACAAAAGGGGGGGAAAAAAATGGGGGAGATGGGGGATATAAGTTTGTGGCTTTTTTTTCAATAGGTGTGATGTCATGAAAAGGTTAATTTGATGTTTTATAAAAAAATTGAAACTAAGGAAAAAAGCATACATAAAGGGGGACCCCAAAAAAAGGGAATTTTATAAATAGGGGGGTTTGCTAAGACTGGGATGATTCAGGTGAGGCATTGATGGCATAAACTGTGATTTTAAATGGGGATGGGTCCCAAAAATTGTTATTACAAAACATTATGGGGGGCATAAAAAAAGTTTTAACATAAAAATGGGGTTTTAAAAAAACGGGGGATTTAAAAATATGTAAAAGTGTGTCCGAAACAATGATGTGCACAAAGGATGGGCTATAAAAAGTTTTTAATTCAAAAAAAGGGGGGTTTTTCCCGAAAGTGATTAAAAAAGATGGGTTTTATACCAAAAGTGGTTTATGTCATAAACGGGGGGTGTTTTTCAAAATTCCCCCATTGGGGGTGTGCAAAAAGTGGGCTTATAGTAAGGGTTTTGGGGAAAAAAAATGGGGGGAAAATTTTGTGGTGTAGTAGTAGGGGGGGAACATAAACTGTGGTTTGGTGGTGGTGAACATTAAATCTAAGTAAAAAAAAGGGAATAATCCGAGGTTGGAAAAACAAAATTTTTTTATCCGGGATTGATGTAAATAAGGGGGATGGCCCCCCAAAAAAAAGGGTGTAGTTCATAGGGGGTGTGGGTTTATGGTTGGGGGGGGGGAAACAAGATACAGGCGTGAAATCAGAAAATGGGGGAAAATTTAGGGATATTTTTTAAAAAAAAGTGGGGTTTGGGAAAAGATGGTTGAGTAACAGTAACTTGGATAAAATTTTTGGGGGTTAAAACCTCCTGGTTGTAAAAGATTCATTTTTTTGCAAGCAATGTTGTATGACAACATAGTTTTGGAAGTTCAAAAAGGTTGTTTAATAAGTCGGTGGGCCAAAAAAATGGGGATGTCAAAAAATTTTTTGTCAAAAGGGAAAGGTGTCACAAAAGTGGTATTCAAAAGAAAAAAATGGCAAGTAAAGGGTGGAATCAAAAGGGAAATGATGTCAAAAAAAAAGAAAATTTTTTCATAAAGGGGTAGATGTCAATGTTGGGGGTTTAGGGCATAATTGAATGTGAATCTTGATAGGGGGTGATGTGTAAAAAAGGGGTTTATTTACATTAAGAAATTGATCAAAAAATTTGGGCAATATAGGTTTTGGAGTCAAAAAACCGGGGGGTGGAAAAATCAGGGTATGATTTCAAAAAAAAGGGGCCCCAAAAAAAAAAATGACCGGGGATTTTAGCTAAAAGGTCTAGTGAACATGCTGGGGAATTAACCACATAGGGTTTTCATTCAAGTGTTATTCCCAAAAAATGGTTGTCGATACGGGGGTTTCCCTTAAAATTGTGAATTCCCAAAAAAAGTAGTGTCCTTTTTGGGGTTTTTTTTGGGGTGGAGCACTTAAAATTAGTTGTAAAAAAAAAGATGGTTTGAAAAAGGGGGGTTCCTTAAAATTTGTGATTCATAAAGGGTGGTGGGTCAATAGTTTAAAAAAATACATAATTTGGGGGGGGGTTCCAATTTTTGGGGAATAAACTTTTAAGTAAAAAAAAGCGTGTTTTTATAGGTTTTTTTGAGGAAAAAAAATGGGTGTTTTTAAGAGGGGGTGATAACAAAAGGAGCTGTGTTGTTAAAAAATTTTGGTGTAATCAACGAAAATGGGCAAACATGATAAACGGTGTGTGATCCTACGTGGAGGGGGTTTAAAAAATGGTATGGAAGGTGTTGAAAGAAAGTGTTGAGTCTAAAACCCGGGGTGGTTTATGAAAAGTGCCTCATTAAGTTTTTTTAAAACAAAATTTTTTTTTTTTATTAAAAAGGGGGGATAACAAAACAGGGGAAGGGGGGTGTTTTTTTTTAAATGTTTTTATGCCCAAAAAATTTTTTTTAAAAAATTTTTTTATCAAAACAGGGTTCTTAAATAAAATTTTTTCAAAAAGGGTTTGGGGTCATAAAGTGGGAAAAGATGTCACAAAAGAGGGTTGGTCACAAGATGGCAAAATTGAAATGGGGTATTTATAAGGGGGTGTGGCATTTTGGAAATTTCATATGATGAAGTGGTATGAAATTTCCCTTTTTTGTTATAAGAGTGTTTGGGCCCCCAAAAAAGGGGGGTTAAAATATGGTTTTGATTCATAAACCGGGGTGGTAAAAGTATGGTTTTAATAAAGATAGATGTATCAAAATGGGGGTTTAGTACATTTGGGGTTTTTTATAAAAATTTTTGGGTTCAGCCTTAAAAAGTTACTAAGTTTTTGATGTCATAAAGGGTTGTATTTAAAAAGGGTTTTAAAACAGTTTCCTTTGGGGGTTTCGTTTGGGGGAAAGGGGTAACGTTTTTTTTTGGGTTTTTTTCATAAGGGGGTGGTTCAAATTTAGGATTAAAGTAAAATACATTGAATTTTAAAAATTTTAAAACCCTACAAATGGGTTTTTGACATAAAAGGGGTGTAAAAAAAACACTTTAACATAATGGGGGGATTCAAAACAAAGTGGGGGGTTTAGATGAGTCATTTTAAAAACAAAGAAAAAAGTGAACGTGTTAATTAAAGGCATGTATGGGTGGAGGTCACAAAAAAGTTATATAAAAAGGGGTGTAAAACGATAAGAGGGTGATGTTAAAAAAAGGGTGTTTCCCGTACAACGGTAATGATGTCGTCTTACATAGCGCATGAGATCCATAAACACAGTTGGTGTGATATTCTCAAAACAGTGATGTGATGACCAGAATACAGTGGATACAATGTTTAAAAGAGTGGGTGTGATGACCTAGAAAAAGTTGGTTTGATGTCATAAACTGAGGATGAGAAGTCTTGTAAAGGGGGAAAAGTTGCCCAAAATATGGCGAGTGTGATGTCATGCAAAGAGTGGGCGTGAATCAGTGGAGAGGTTGTGATGGGAAAGAAACAGTGGGGCAATGTCTGGTACAGTGGGTGTGATGTCATGCCTGACGTGGTTGTGGCAACATAAATTCTGTGTTTGGTGTGATAGATGGATACGATGTCATCTGCATTGCTAATGATTCATTTTTATGCCTTGGTGGTAACAACTAACACACTTTTGGATTTCATCACATTGTGGATATGAAATCGCACAAATAGAGTGATAGGGAAGCCACACGTAATACATCGGCTGTGATCATATATACAATAAGGTTGGCAGGTGATATCGAATCATGTAGTGTTTTTGTTGATAACATCTGATTAACATGTGGACGTTGAAATCAGATATAGTGGAAGGGACTAGTCATGTATAGAGAACTTTATGTCCCCATGAACTAAATTTGTTTGAGGACATAGAAGAATTGGATAGTGATGAGTTCCTATTTCAGTAGATACTATGGCAAGACATATATGTGGCTGATGATTCCATTCCATAATCACTGCGTAGATAAAATATGAGTCTTCATTGATTGGTTTTTGACACAGATACAATTTGTGTGATGACATCAATAGTGGCTGTGAAGTTACAGACAATGGTCGTGTCGATATAAGGCCTGCTGAGTAAATCAATATATAAGTGGATATGTCATAAACCTATGAGATTATTTTGAAGCCATTGATAAGGGTCAAATGTGTGATGTTCACATAAATAGTGTAATGTGATAGTCATAAACAGTAGTATACAATTAGTCATATAATCGTTGATATAGTTCTTGTGCCATCATTATTTTAGAGGTGCAAGTTATGTCATATATAATAATGGATTGTTGATCCTTAAAGTGTGGATAATGATGTCATTTTTTAGGCTATATGAATCTGCATACATACAACACCTGTGAAAGCTTAGAAAGGTAGGGGTTATGTACGTCAACAAAGTTGTTTATTATTAACAATATTCATTTTGTGATGGTGGGAATGCCCAGTTTATAAAAGCGTTGTAATCTGAGACAGATATAGAGCTTGGTAGTCCCTACACACCGTGTGGGGGAGATCATATACAGTGGTAAAGATGTCATAAACAAGTGGGTGCCATACAGACAAACAATGGGATGATGACACCGATGGGTTTGATGTCATATAAAGTCCTCTAGTGTCAACCCTGCATGGTATGATTTTACACGGACATAGGATGTAATTAATCATTCAAGTAAGTGTGATTACACCGATATAGTAGGTGGGGATGTCGGGTACATGGTTGTGTTGCCCTTCATTTCACCATGTGAGATCTCATATATACTGTTTATGATGTCAAAAACATAGTAGGTGTCTTCCCCATAGATACAGTGGCTGTGATGTCCACAAGTATAGTATTGTGATGTCTAAACATTGGAAAATGATTTATGAAAAGAGAGGGATGGGATGTCTTCAATACATCCTTTGTGATTCATAAAGAGTGTTGTGGGCGTCACATAAATTCATATGAGTAATACATATAGTGGTTGATATCACACATATTGCAGGTGTGGTATAATGAATACATTGGGAAGTAATGACACAGCTACAGTGGATGCTATGTGAGATATACTGTTTGATGGCATGAATACAGAGGGTGTGATGTCATAGAGGGGTGTGAGGTCTACAGAGGAATGTGATGTCATAAAGTAGTTCAGTTGATGTCAAACATATTGTGGCTGTGACATCATACAAAAAAATGGGCTTATCATCGATAATCACGGTGTGATGACTCCCCTACTGTGGAGGTGCTGTCAGATAGAATGGCTGTGATGTGAGCCAGGGTAGCTTTGATTGATGAACAGAGTGCTGTGATGTCAAAAAGCCTGCGTGTGATGTCGATATAGTGCTTTAAGGTCCATGCCTATAGTATGTTTGATATAATACATACATTTTTTTTATATCACTGATACAGAGGGGTGATCACACAAATACAGATACGGAGGGGGGAGATGTCAGGTATACTGTTTGTATCGTCTCAACACCGTGTGTTTGATGTCAAATATATTGAATAAGGATCACCAAACCCAGGGGTGTGCTTACAATAAATGGCTGTGATGTCAAGGTATAGGAGAGATGTCATAAACAAAAATGATTCACATATAAACTGCTGGTCATCAATGCTAGTGCTGAAATGTCGTTATATGCGGGGTCGATGTACGATAAAATGTAAATGTGGAAGTCATAATAGGTGTGTATGTTGGCATTTGTATATGCCAATTGTGATATGATTTCCATAACCATGCTGATGTCATCAATTAACAGATAAGTGATGTGACAAACAACCAGTTACAGGTTGCTGTTGATGTCATAATTTAGTGGGTGCAGATAGCAGATAGGTAGAGCTCATGTGGTGTCATGAAAGCAGTTTTATGTAGTGATATCATATTAATATTGGGTATGTGTATGTCATCGTTATTACTGTGGTGTGAATGTCATTCATTTAGTTGTTGATGTCAATATAAGAGTTCATGTGATTTGCATGCCTACTGAATATGATGTCCTACATAGAGTGTGTGTAGTATGTCATACAGAGAGTGTGTTTTTTTTTTTTTATTATTGGGTATAATTGATACACTGGGTCTGATGACACAGATTACCGTGGATTTTGTTAGTTGAAAATAGTATTTAGTGGGTTGATGATGGCTGATATGAATTGTTTTGTGTGTCTTGTGATGAGTATGTGGTCAGTGTATAGTGTGTTGTGATGTTCATGAATGCACTGGATGTAATGTGATGACTACAGTGGTGTGGTTTATTAAAGAATGGATGTGACCACTTATCTATAGTGCTATAATATGTCATACATAAAGGGGTGGTGATGTCATACAAACAGCTGGTCAGAGTTCCATCAATAGGGTGGTGATTCAATGACAGATATACTTACTGAGGGAGTGATGTCATGATGAGCAGTGCATGTGATGTCATAAATAATCTGTGATGTCAAAAATGTGAATGCGATGCCCTATAGAGTGTATGGATGATGGTTATACATAGTATAGGGTGTGAGGTCATACATATCAAAGTGTGTGATATCATGAAAGAGTGAGTTTGATGACACAGATACAGAGGCTTGATGTTAAAAATATAGTGAATGTGATGTCATACAGACGGTCTGATGTCGTTTTCTGTGTACGTAGTCGCATGAGATTCTCATAAACACAATTGGTGTAACATTCTCAATACAGTGGATGTGATGACCCAGATACAGTGGATACAATGTCCAAATTAGAGTGGTGTGATGACCAGAAGTTACTGTGTTTTGCTGTCATTAAACTGAGTGATGAGATGTCTTGTATGGGGCAAAAGTTTTGCCCTACATATGGCGTGCGATTTTTGTGTGATTGGTGTCATGCAAAGATGGTGGGAAACCGTGATATCATGGTGAGGTATGTTGTGATGGCGAAAGAAACGTGTGTGGGGGCAAATGTCTGGTACAGTGGGTGTGATGTCCATGCCTGACGTGGATTGTGGCACAAAATTCTGCGTTTGATGTGATGAGTGGATACATGTCATCTGAAGTGCAAAATGATGTCATATATATGCCCGAGTGGGGTGGTCATACAACACACAGTGTTGTGATGTCATACATTATGGTGATATGTGATGTCACAAATTAGATTGGATAGGAATGTCACGCACGAATCCTCTGCTTGCGAATTGTGTGATACATAAGGTGGCTGTGTATATGTCTGTGTTGGTTAGTGTGTGTGTTAGTAACACAGAGACAGTGGATCGTGTAGAAATCAGATAAATGGATGAGGCAGTTATATGAATTTGATGTCATAAAAAAGGGTGTGAGGTCTAAAAGAGTGGATGGGGTTAGATTTATGGAATAATTGGGGATGTTAAAATGGGTTAAAAAATTGAAGTTGGTTGAAAGAAAATTTTTTATAAAATAGGCGTGAAATTCCTGCGTGTTTTAATCTCTTTTAAATGGTTTATAAACATGAATGGTATGTAAGTGGGGAGGTATTAATAAAAAATGTTTCATAAATAAATAAAACTTTTAAAATCTTACTAAAAATTCAAGTATGTCCAAAAAAAAAAAATTTTTTTCAAAATTTAAAATTTCATGGTTCTTGTCAAATTTAATGTAATTTAAAAGTTGGGGGGGGTCGTAAAAATTTTTAAATAACAATTAATTTTGTTAAACTTTCTTGAAATATTTCTTTTGTCCCCCCTGTTAATCTATGTGGAAAAAGGGATAAAAAGAGGGGGCCACGAAAAAAAAAAACCATAATAAAAAGAGAAAATTAGCCCCCTGGGAAAAAACACTTTTTGGCACCAAAAAGCTAAATTTTGTTTTATCAAACACCTTGAGACCAATAACGTGATATTCCCAAAAACATGTGTGTTTCCCTAATAATGGCTGTATTAAATAAAAAAGGATTTAAACTTATAAGTATGGGGTGGGGGTCCAAACAGTTTATTTCAAAAGAGTGGGGTGAGTCATAGAAAAAGGTCATGTGGGGGATTCACCAAATTAGGGGGGAAAGAATACAAAATTGAAGAAAGGGAATGCATTGGGAAAATAGTGGTGACAAGAATAGAGGGGTTTATGTCTAAATTAAGATTTGGTGACAAAAGTGTGCTAAAATGTTGTGCCATAAGAAAAAGGGGGTTTTTAAAATTAACACTTAAAACTCCTTTTTGTTTGGGGTGTGTCAAAAATGGTTTTTATGAAATACAGGTGAAAGATGCGTTTATAAACCCCTGTTTCTTAAAGGTTTGGGAGGCCCAAGAAGTTTTTTTAAAAAATCTTGGGAATCATATACAAGGGGGGTTTATTCCCCAAAACAGAAGGGGGGTGAGATGAAAAAATGTTTTGATTTCCCCCGGTGTTTGAGTCAAAAAATTTAATTTTGGTTCCAAACCCCGTGGGTTATTTTAAAAAACATTAAGGAAAGGGGGAATTTTAAATAAAAATTCAAAAGTTGTTACACCGAATTGGGGAAAATGTGATTGAATAAAGTGGGTTGTGTTGAATTTTTAAAAACCAATGTGAGATTTCCATATTTTTACTGGTGTTGAGACAAAAATGGTGTTATTCAAATTAAAGGGGGGTGATGTCAGGGGGAAGGGGGTGTCTAAACAAAGAATATATTTATGAAAAAAGGGTTTGGGGTGTCTTCTTTAGTTGTATGTCATAAAGATTTTTGTGATGCTCCCTGAATATGAGTTACATAAGTTGTTGACCAAAAAAGGGGTGGTATATTTATACAATGGGGATGACACAGTACCGTGGAGTATGAGATAAGTGGGTAAAGGCAAATAAAGTTTTTTGGGTTTTTTGGGGGGGTCATTTTAAAGGGGTGGTCAAAGATGGGGTTGTGATGTCATTGTATTATTTTGATGTCCCTACAAAAGTGCTTTGCATCAAAAGGGGGGTTTCATACAAACGTGTAGATCACTTTGGGGGGTCTGGATAGATGGGTGAGAGGGTGCTTTTAGTATAAATAATCTTATGTAAAAAAGTGGCGAGTTGAGTGTATATAGGATAACATGTATGGGGGGATATAATACAAATTTTGTATATCATGAAAAGGGGGTGATACACAATACAGAGGTGTGATGTTAAAATATGTTTTGTATGTCACACAACGGTTGATGTCTTTAATATGGATTCAAAACCAGTTGGGGGTGATTTTCCCAAAAAGTAGTGTGAAAAAAGTCAAGTAAAAAGGGGGTGGGATCCCCAAAAAGTGGTTTTAAAAGTCAAAATAGGGAGATTTTTTTGGGCAAAAATCCCAATGCAGGCTGAAAAAGTGGGGTAATCTGGGGGTTTTTGGCATAAAAAGGGGGTGGGAATGGGTTGTCAGGACTGTGTAAATTAAATGTTTTGGGTGATGATTCTACTTGTGTGAAGTCATTAAAAAGGAGTGTTGACAACAAAAAGTTTTGTGATGTCAAATTTGGTTGGTCAAAAGGGGTTGGATGAAAAC
>JAJLRB010002255.1:0-27727 GCA_020976825.1 Odocoileus hemionus
CCCACGGTATCTGTGTCATCAGACCAGGTGTATCAATTATACCACAAATCACTCTCTGTATGACATCACAACACCACTCTATGTAGGACATCATATTCAGTATGCATGAAATCACATGAACTCTTTATGGACATCAGACAACTAAAATGAATGACATTCACACCCAGTAATATGGATGACATTCAATATCCAATATTTTTGATATCACTCATACTGCTCTTATGACACCACATGACCGTCTTACCTGACATCTCACCCACTATATTTGACATCACAAGCCACTGTATCTGTGTAGTCACACACTCTGTATCGATGACATCACAAGTATGGAAATCATCACACTTGGCATATACATTATGACAACATACACACTCTACAGGACCATCCACATTCACACTCTTATGCCATCGAATCTATCTTATAACGACATCTCGAGCCACTGCATTGGGGACAGCGATTTGTTAAGTTGAACATTCATAATCCAGGTTTATGCTTCTCATCCCGCTATACCTTGACATACAGCACTTTTATCTGTAACGTTACACATGGGTTTGTGAATCCATTATTCAACATATTTGACATCAAACACACTGTGTTGAAGACGATAAAACAGTATCTGACATAACACCCTCCGTATCTGTATTTGTGTGATCACACCCTCTGTATCATGATATAACACAAACTGTATGTATTGTATCAAACATACTATGGGCATGGCAAAATTATGCACTATATACGACATCACACACGGGCTTTATGACATCACAGAACCTGTCATCACATCAAAGCTACTCTGTCTCACATCACAGCCATTCTATCTGACAGCGCCTCCACAGTATGTCAGTCATCACACCGTGATTATCGATGATATAACCCCCATTTTTGTATGATGTCCAGCCAAAATATGTATGACATCAACTCAACTACAATGGCATAAACATTCACTCTGTATGACGTCACACCCCTCTATGACATCACACCCTCTGTATTCATGCCATCACACACAGTATATCTCACATCGCATCCACGTAGCTGTGTCATTACTTACAATGTATTCATTATAAACACCTGCATTTGTGTGATACAACCCACTACTTGATTACATCGTATGAACTCTATGTGACATAACACACACTCTTTATGACATCACAGACGGTATTCCCATGACATCCCATCCTCTCTATTCATAACACAACATCCAATGTTTATGACATCACATATACTATACTTGTGACATCACAGCCACTGTATCTATGAAAGACACCTACTATTTTTTTGACATCATACACAGTATATATGAATCTCACATGGTGTATGAATGACAACAAAACCCACTGTATCCGACATCACACCTACTATATCGGTTCACACACTTACTTGAAGTTTAAATTACATCTATGTCCGTGTGAAATCATACCCACTGCATGTAGACACTATAGGCACTTTATTTGACATCAAATCCACTCGATGTCATCATCCCAATTGTTTTCTGTCATGGCACCCCCTCTGTTTATACATCATACCACTGTATATGATCACCCACACGGTGTGTATTGACACACAAGCTCTATATCTGTCTTGAAACCCGTTATAACTTCAAATCACCCTCCACTGTATATGTCATCAAACCCACTTTGTTGACGACATCACCCCAACTATCTAAGAGTCACAGGTGTCATATTATGCCATCATATGCCACACAGGACTCAAAATCCACACTTTATGACAACAATCCTTATTATTTATGACATCACTTCACTCTATTCATGATATCACACGCACTATATACGATATACATATCATCTACTGTATGATATCACTTTCACTACATATGTGACATCACACAGTGACCCTATCTATACAAACACACACTCTATTGTTTATGACACATCCTCTTTATAGGCTTCACACGCAGACTTACAACCACGTGAACATTGTGTAACTTCACAGCCACTATGTCTGACATCACACACATTGTATCTGTGTCAACACAGCAATGAATCAGTGTTATCTAACCCATGTATTATGACGTCACAGCCAATATATGTATGCCATAGTATATACTGCATTATGACATCACATCCCCCTTTATGACCTCACAACTCTTTTTTTATGACATCAAATTTACTATACCTGACATCCCATCCACTTATCTGATTTCACTCCACTGTAAACTGTTCTCACACCCACACAACCAATGATATCACAGCCACCCTATGTATCATATCACAGCCAGTATACGTGTGACATCCTATCCACTCTATTTTAACATCATATCCACAATGTATGACATCACAAACACTGTTGTGTTGTTGATACCACACTCTGCATATATATGACATCATTTGCACTTCAGATACATCGTATCCACTCTATCACACCAAAGCACAGAAATTTAGTTGCCACTCCCCGTCAGGCATGACATCACACCCACTGTACCAGACATTGCCCCCACTGTTTCTTTGCCATCACAACCTCTCCACTGATACACCCCCACTCTTTGCATACATCACACTCGCCATATCTGACACTACCTCCACGTACTGTGTCATCAGACCCAGTGTATCAATTTATTCCACAAACACTCTCTGTATGCCATCACACACACTCTATGTAGGGCATCATATTCATACGCATGAAATCACAGAAAATCTTTATGACGTCAACAACTAAATGAATGACATCACACCCAGTATAAATTGATGACATCATATCCCAAAATATATGATATCACTCATACTGCTTTTATGACACCACACCGTCTCTACCTGACATCTCACCCACTATATTTGACATCACAGCCCAAAGACTGTGTCGTCACACACTTGTATCATGACATCCGAATAGGAATCATAACTGGCCCTTTTTCAAATAAAAATTAACCAGCACAAATTTAACCATGTTTAGCCCCCTATTGTTTAAAATTTTTTAACACGTAATTTTACCAAAACCCCTATTTGACCCAAAACCCTTTTTTCCCCCCCCAAAAAAACATTTTCAAAATTTTAAACCCCCAACCTTATTTTTCCCCAAACCCCCTCTAACACCAAAACTTGATCAAACCCTTTAATTTAACAACAAATTTTATCCACCCCTTTTATTTCCCCCTTTAAACTTTTCCCCCAAAATTATCCACCCTTTTAACACACAAAATTTTTGTTTTCCTTCCCTCAAAAAACCCCTTAAACATTCCCCACTTTTTTTTAAAACCCCCAAAATCACTTTTTCCCAAACCCTCCCATAACCCCCCCCCCCTTTTTTCCCCCCCTTCATTAAACACCCCCCTTTAACACCCCCCTTTTTGACCAATCCCACATGCCAAACCCCTTTATACCAACCCCTTTTTCCCCACCCCCTTTTTGAACAAACCCTTTTTAAAAACCCAAAATCTTTAAATTTTAAAAAATTTAAAATTTAACATAAAAGAATCACAAATTTTGGGCCCCCCAAACCTTTGGGTCCCCAAAAAATTTTTTTCAACCCTTAAAACACATCCCCTTTTTGACCCCCCCCCTTTGCATCCACCCTTAGACATCCCAAAAAGAATTTCCCCCCCCTTTAAAATCACTAAAAACCCTCCCTTATAAAAGAAACCAAAAATTACCCCCCAACCACCTTTTTAATATTTTAACATTCCCCCCCCTTACACAAATTTTTTGGAACCCCCCCCTTTTTTAACCCCCCCGATATTTTTTTCCCAAAAGGGGGGCAAAACAAATTTTCCAAAAACCCTTTAAAAAATTTTTTTTTAAAAAAACCCCTTTATCTATATCCACCCCCTTTTTTTAAAAAACCCCTTTATTAATTTTTACAAAAACCCCCCCCTATACTAAAAATACCCAAATTTTTTTTCCAAAAAATCTAAAGCCCCTTCCCCCAAATTCACAAGCCCCCCCCTTAATAAAACCCTTTTTTATGTTACCAAATTTTTATTGCCCCCCTATTTTATACTTTTATCTTTATAAACCCCCTTTTGGGCCCCCCCATACCCTAAACCCCTTTTTTTCCATCCAACCCCTTTTTGCTCATGTTTTCTTTTTCAAAAAAATTTCCCCCCCCAAAATTTTAACAAAATTTTTTTTCCCCCTTTTTTTTGGAATACAAAATTTAAACCCCTTTTTTCATCCCCCTTTTTTTTAAACCCACAATTTATTACCCCAACACATAACCCCATAATTTTTCCCTTTTAATAAACAAATTTTTGGGGGAAAAAAAACCATGTTGAACAACCCCTTTTTTCCCCCACTTTAAAATTTTTTAACCCCCGAAAATTTTTTAAACCTAAACCGTTAATTCCCCCAAACCTGATTTCCCAAATTTTTTTCTAACCCCGTTTTTAACTAAAAAAAACCCCTTTTTAACCCCCTTTTTAGACTACCCTTTAAATTTCCGGGGTTTTAAACCCCCAAAATTTTTCCAAACCCTTAAACTTTTAAAAATCCTTATTTTAAACAACCCCCCTTTTGGGGTTTTAAAAATTAAACCCCCAAAAACCCCCTTTTAAAAAAACTTTTTTTTTGGGAAACCCAAAAACCCATTTTTATAAAAATTTTTTCTTTAAAACTTTAAAATTAAAACATTTAAAATTTTAATTTAAAAACCCCCCATTTGACAACAATATTTGAAAAAAAATTTGTTTTAACCCAAGTTTTCGACGGAAATTTTTACCCCCAAAAAAGACATCACAACCTTTTTTTTTCAAACCCAAAAAATATTTTAAAACCCCCCTTTTTAAACCAACCAATATTATTCAATTAAATTTTCTTTTTAACCCACAAATTTTTTTTCCCCCCTTTTCTCCCCATTCCCCAAACAAATTTTCCCCACTTTTTACACCAACAAATTTTTTCCCCCCCCTTTAAATTTTTAACCCGTTCTTTACATTAACCCCCTTTTTCAAACCCCAATTTTTCCCAAAAAAGGGGTTTTTTTTTTTACACCTTTTAAAAATTTCATTTTTCAAAAACCCTTTCCCCAAACAAAGTTTTTATTCCCCCCCTTTCCCCCCAAAAAACACCCCCGTTTTTTCCCCCAATTTTTTAAAACCCCCCTTTTTAAAACCCACCCCCTTTTAAAAACCCCCCTACTGAAAAAATCCCTTTTTTTACAAAACCCTTTTAAAAAACACAAAATTTTTAAATCAAACCCTAATGGGAAACAAATTTTTTGTTTAAAACAAATTTTACTCAACCCATTTAAAAATTAATAAAAATTATTTGAACATTTATTTTATCAAAATTTAAAAAACGTCCCCTTTAAAAACCCCCCATTTTGCCACACCAATTTTTAAAAAAATTTTTAGATCAAATTTCCACAAAGGGAAACTTACATCACAAATTAATTTCCCCCAAAAAATTTTTCTCCCCCCAAATTTTTTCCCCCCCCGGGTTTAACCCTTTTTTTTGCCCAAAAAAACACCCCCAAACCCATACCCCCTTTTTTCCACCCCCAACTGGTTTTTTGAACAACCCTTAAAAATAAAAAAAGTTTGAAAACAAACTTTTTGCCAACCCCCCCTTTCTATTTGGGATCACACCCCTTTTGGAAAAAAAAACTTTTATTTATCAAACCTTTTCCCCCAAAAACATTTTTTTAAAAAACCCCATTTTACCACGAATCTTATAACCCAAATTTTTTTCACACCCCATTTAACACCCTTATTTCCTTCACCGATTTCCCCTGAAAAACCCCTTTTTTTTTTACCCCACAAAATAAACTCAAAAACCCTCCAAATTCTTTACTTTCCCCCCCCCCATCCCCCTTTTTTATTCCCCCCAAAATTTTACCGTCCCTGACTTGTTTTTACAATTTTTAAAAAAATATTGATTTCCCCCCTTTTTTAATCATAAATCATTTTCAAAACTTTTCCCAAAAGGGTTTTAGCCCCTCCCTTTTTTAAAAATCACATAAATTTTTTCCCTTTTAAAAACAAATCCCCAACACTTTTAAAAAGGACCCTATTTTTTTAAAAACATTTTTTAATTTTAAAAAAAAAAAACCCCTGACCCAAAAAACCCCATTAGGTTTCATCAACATTTTTTAAAAAACAACCGCCTTTTAAAAAACCAGGTTATTTCACAAAAATTTTAACTACCTTTTTGGCTAAAACCCACCTTTTTTCTTAATTTTATAACCCCCCAAAAGGGGATCCCAAAAAACTTTAATTTTGAAATTTTCTTAACCTACCCTTATATATAAACCCCTTTTTTGGGCTCCCCCCCAAAATTTAAAAAATTAAGTTCCCTATGTAATATACTCAAAACCCCCAAAAAACCCCCAAACCTATTTAAAACATTTTTTTAAACCCCCTTTAACCTTACAGCAATTATTAAAAAAAAAGTGAAAACCCATTTTACACAAACCATTTTATGTACATCAAAATTTGGGAAACCCCTTTTTTAAGCCAAAATTCCCCCTTTTAATCAAACACATTTTTGCCCAAAATTTTGGGAAAAAAAATTCATTACAACCCCATTTAATATTCCATTAATAAAAAGTGTAACCCCCGAACCACCACTTTATAAACCAACCTATTGACAAACCCCCCATTTTTCCCTTTTCCCTTTTTGTTTTTCACCCCTTTTTTTCCCCCCCCTATTAAACCCGCCTTAAAAAAGATTCCCTTTCACCCCCCAAAAATTTTTTCCCCCCGGGGATACTCCCCCCTTTTGGGAATCCAAAAAATTTTTTTATTTTCCCTGATAAAAATCCCCTTTTAAAAAAAGCAGAATTCCAACCCCCACAGCAAAATATTTCCCAACCCCCCCCCTAAACCCCCCCCCCCCCACTTTTGGGGTTTCCCCCGAAAAATCCCTGAATTTTGAATCAAAACCCAAATGGAAAAAACCCAATTTTTTGGGAAAAAAAAAAAAAAAAATTTTTTTTCAAAACCCAAACCCTTCCCTTTTCCTTAACCCCCCCCAAAAACCCAAACCCTTAAAAAAATTTTTTTAATCCAAAAAATGAATACAAAACCCCTAAAACATTCCCAAAAAAACCTAATTCTTTAAAACCAAAGGGTTTTTCCCCCCCCTTTAATTTCCCCCTTTAAAACATTCCTTGCACAACCCCCTTTTCCCCCACCCTTTTTCACCCCCTTTTTAAAAATACACCTTTAAAACAATTTTTAAATTTTGGGCATCACCCCTTTTAGACACCCAAACCCCTAACCCCAAAAGGGGGAAACCCTTCCCCTTAACCCCCCCTTTTTGAAAAAATTTATAAACACCACTTTTTTTAAAAAAAATATTTCCCCAAAAACCCTTTAAAAACCTTTTCTAAAAACCCTTTTTTTCCCTTATCTTACATGGGGTTTCCCAAAAATTTTTTTATAAACAAACCTTTATACATAAAAAGGGGGCACATTTCCCTTTTTCCCCCCAAAACCTCACACCCCTTTTTATTAAAAAACCCCTTTTTAAAAGACAAATTTTGTTTTTTTAACCCTTTTTATCACCCCCAAAAGTTAAAAACAAAAATTTTCATCCCTTTCATTTACCCAAACCTTTCCCCCCACACTTCTTAAAATCCCCCCAAAAACCCTAATTTCAAACCCCCCTTTTTTTCATAAATTTAATTTTTAACCAATCTTGGGGAAACCCTTTTTTAACCCTTTTAATTTAAAAAAAAACCAAAAAATAAAACTTTAATCCCGCTTTCAAAAAAATTTTTTTAAATTTCCTTTTAACCCCAATGAAAAAAAACCCCCCCGTTTTAAAAAAACTTTCCCTAAATGGGTTTTAAGGGAAAAATTTTTTCCCCCCTGAAAAAATAAACCCCTGTAACACTTAATTTTTTTAAAAAAAATCCTTTTTCATCCACTTTTTTTTTCCCTTTGACCCAACCCCCATTTAATTCAAAGGTTTTTCCCCCCAAAGTTTAAACCAAAAACCCCCCAAATTTAACCAAAAATTTTTAATTTTAAACTTTTTTCCCCCTTTAAAAACATACCCAAATTTAAAACCATTTTTTTATCCCAACTAAAAAATTTTACATCAAAATTTTAAAAAAAACCTAAATGACAACCCCCTTTTAAATTCAAAACCAAATTAAACAACTTACCTTTTATTTTCCCCCCTTTTAATACAACCCTTTTTTACACCAAAAATTTAATTTTCCATTTTATCTTTTACAAATTAAACCAAAATTTTTAATTACACCAATTTTTACCAAATTTTTTTTTAAAAACCCAACCCAAAAATCCCCATATTTTTCAAGCCATTTTGGTTTTTAAAAAAATAAACACACCCCTATTTTATCCCCAAAACTTTATTTTATACCCCAAGGGTTTTTTTTTTCCCCCAAAAAATCCAAAACCCCCCTTTTTTTTCCCCCCCAAAATTTTTTTCCCCACCCAATTCCCCTTTAAAAAAGCCCCTTTTTTCCCCCAGAAAATTCCCCTGTAAAACAATTTTTTTTCCATACACCCCCTTTTTACCCCCCTTTAAAAAACCCCTCCCTATCAAAAACTCCCTTTTTTCCAAAAACCCGTTTAAATTTAAAACCCCCCCAATTTCCCTTTCATTCCAACAAAACTTTTTCCCCCAAATTTCCTGAATCCAAATTTTAATCCCCGATTTTACCAAATTTTATAAAAAACCCAAATTTAATAACCCCAAACCCCCCTTTAAAATTTTTCCCAAAATCATAACCTTTCGCTAAAACCCAAAAAGGAAAAAAAATAAAAACATCCCCAATAAATATTAACCCCTCCAAAATTTTCCTAAAACTCCCCCATTTTGACAACCCCCTTTTTCCCCCATTTTCCCTGACCAATTGGGAAAACCCTTTCTTCCCCTAAAAAATCCCCCCCCCCCCCCCCCCCCCACTTTACTTCCCCTAACCGGGAAAAAACCAAACCCATTTTGAAAACCCCCCCCCTTTTAACAAATTTTTTTTTTCCACCCTTTTTTGAAAACCCCCCCTTAATTATAAACAAAGTTTGATCAAAAAAAATTTTAAAAACAATTTTTTAAAAAAAAATACACCCCCGATCGTTATAAAAACCCCCTTTTAATTTTCAAAATTATTTTTCAAATTAAGCAAACACCCAAAATTTTTTTTAATAACCCAATTTTAAAAACAAAACCCTTTTTTCCCCCCTTTTAAAAATCCCCACTTTAAAACCCCCCCTTTTGAATACCCCTTTTTTTATGAAAACCCCATTTTTTAACCCCCCAATTTTGCATACTTAAAATTTTTAAACACCCTTTAAATACCCCCCCAAAAAAAAGGGGAAAAACAAAAATCCCTTTTCCCCAAGCGGTATTAAAAAAACTTTAAAAACCCAATATGTTTATTAAACCCCCCAAAATTTTTCCGGGGGAAAAATTACAAAAACCTTTTATGTGAACTACATAATCCCCCCTTTATATAAAACACACCATGTTTTAAACCCCCAAAATTTTTTTCCCCGCCCCTATTAAGAAAACCCCCTATGTTTTTGAAAACAAAATTTTTAAACCCCTTTAGTAAAACAAAAATCCCAAACCCCCCTCAATGTTTCCCCATTTTTAAAAATTTCCCTTTTTTAAAAAACCCTTTATGTTTACAATTTCTTTTTAAAAAAAATTCAAACATTAAAATTTTTTGTTTACCCCCCCTTTTTTAACACCCCCCCTTTAATTTCCCCCCGTTGGGAATCCCCTTATTTTTGCCCTTAAACCCTCAATCCAATTTATACCAAACCCCCCTTTTTTTTACATCACCCAATTTAAAAATTTAAGGGTTATAGGCCCAAAATCCTTTAAAAAAAATTTACACTTTACCAAAAATTTTTTTTGAACCCCTTCACCTTTATTTTAAACCCCCCTTTTAATGTTCAACTTTAAAAACCCCCTTTTATTCAACCCCTTTTACCCACTAAACCCCCAAAATTTTTTAAACCCTTTTTATTTAACCAATTTTAAAACCCCCCCCCCCCCCCCCCCCCCCCCCCCCCCCCCCCCCCCCCCCCCCCCCCCCCCCCCCCCCCCCCCCCCCCCCCCCCCCCCCCCCCCCCCCCCCCCCCCCCCCCCCCCCCCCCCCCCCCCCCCCCCCCCCCCCCCCCCCCCCCCCCCCCCCCCCCCCCCCCCCCCCCCCCCCCCCCCCCCCCCCCCCCCCCCCCCCCCCCCCCCCCCCCCCCCCCCCCCCCCCCCCCCCCCCCCCCCCCCCCCCCCCCCCCCCCCCCCCCCCCCCCCCCCCCCCCCCCCCCCCCCCCCCCCCCCCCCCCCCCCCCCCCCCCCCCCCCCCCCCCCCCCCCCCCCCCCCCCCCCCCCCCCCCCCCCCCCCCCCCCCCCCCCCCCCCCCCCCCCCCCCCCCCCCCCCCCCCCCCCCCCCCCCCCCCCCCCCCCCCCCCCCCCCCCCCCCCCCCCCCCCCCCCCCCCCCCCCCCCCCCCCCCCCCCCCCCCCCCCCCCCCCCCCCCCCCCCCCCCCCCCCCCCCCCCCCCCCCCCCCCCCCCCCCCCCCCCCCCCCCCCCCCCCCCCCCCCCCCCCCCCCCCCCCCCCCCCCCCCCCCCCCCCCCCCCCCCCCCCCCCCCCCCCCCCCCCCCCCCCCCCCCCCCCCCCCCCCCCCCCCCCCCCCCCCCCCCCCCCCCCCCCCCCCCCCCCCCCCCCCCCCCCCCCCCCCCCCCCCCCCCCCCCCCCCCCCCCCCCCCCCCCCCCCCCCCCCCCCCCCCCCCCCCCCCCCCCCCCCCCCCCCCCCCCCCCCCCCCCCCCCCCCCCCCCCCCCCCCCCCCCCCCCCCCCCCCCCCCCCCCCCCCCCCCCCCCCCCCCCCCCCCCCCCCCCCCCCCCCCCCCCCCCCCCCCCCCCCCCCCCCCCCCCCCCCCCCCCCCCCCCCCCCCCCCCCCCCCCCCCCCCCCCCCCCCCCCCCCCCCCCCCCCCCCCCCCCCCCCCCCCCCCCCCCCCCCCCCCCCCCCCCCCCCCCCCCCCCCCCCCCCCCCCCCCCCCCCCCCCCCCCCCCCCCCCCCCCCCCCCCCCCCCCCCCCCCCCCCCCCCCCCCCCCCCCCCCCCCCCCCCCCCCCCCCCCCCCCCCCCCCCCCCCCCCCCCCCCCCCCCCCCCCCCCCCCCCCCCCCCCCCCCCCCCCCCCCCCCCCCCCCCCCCCCCCCCCCCCCCCCCCCCCCCCCCCCCCCCCCCCCCCCCCCCCCCCCCCCCCCCCCCCCCCCCCCCCCCCCCCCCCCCCCCCCCCCCCCCCCCCCCCCCCCCCCCCCCCCCCCCCCCCCCCCCCCCCCCCCCCCCCCCCCCCCCCCCCCCCCCCCCCCCCCCCCCCCCCCCCCCCCCCCCCCCCCCCCCCCCCCCCCCCCCCCCCCCCCCCCCCCCCCCCCCCCCCCCCCCCCCCCCCCCCCCCCCCCCCCCCCCCCCCCCCCCCCCCCCCCCCCCCCCCCCCCCCCCCCCCCCCCCCCCCCCCCCCCCCCCCCCCCCCCCCCCCCCCCCCCCCCCCCCCCCCCCCCCCCCCCCCCCCCCCCCCCCCCCCCCCCCCCCCCCCCCCCCCCCCCCCCCCCCCCCCCCCCCCCCCCCCCCCCCCCCCCCCCCCCCCCCCCCCCCCCCCCCCCCCCCCCCCCCCCCCCCCCCCCCCCCCCCCCCCCCCCCCCCCCCCCCCCCCCCCCCCCCCCCCCCCCCCCCCCCCCCCCCCCCCCCCCCCCCCCCCCCCCCCCCCCCCCCCCCCCCCCCCCCCCCCCCCCCCCCCCCCCCCCCCCCCCCCCCCCCCCCCCCCCCCCCCCCCCCCCCCCCCCCCCCCCCCCCCCCCCCCCCCCCCCCCCCCCCCCCCCCCCCCCCCCCCCCCCCCCCCCCCCCCCCCCCCCCCCCCCCCCCCCCCCCCCCCCCCCCCCCCCAATTTAGCATCACTTGCACTCTATCATGATATCACAGCATTATACGATATACTATCATCTATGTATGATATACTTCACTACATATGTACTCACACAGTGACCATCTAACATCACACACCTAGTTTAACAATCCTCTTAAGGCTTCACACCACAAACCACGTAACATTGTGTAACTTCACAGCCACTATGTTCATCACACACATTGTATCTTGTCAACACAGCAAGAACATGTTCTACCCATGTATTATGAGTCACACCAATATTGAGCATAGTATATACTGCTAGACATCACATCCCTCTTATACCCACAACTCTTTATTTACTCAAATCACTACCTGACTCCATCCCTTATCTGATTTACGTCATGTATTGTTCTACACCACACAACAATGATATCACAGCCCCCTATGTATCATACAACATTACTGGACATCCATCCACTCATTTAAATCAAAAATCCACATGAGACATCACAACACGGTTGTTGATACCAAACTCGCAATATAACATCATTGCACTTCAATGACATCGTATCCACCTCCACACAAACACAGATTTTTGTTGCACTCCACGTCAGGATGCACAACCCCCGTACAACAGCCCCCCTTCTTCCTCACAACCTCCCACTATTCACGCCCACTCTTGCTGACATCACACTCGCCATATCTGACACTACCCACGGTATCGGGCATCAGACCGTGTATCATTTAAACCACAACACTTCTGTATCACACCACACTCAGTGGACATCATATTCATAGCATAAATCACAAACCTTTAGACGCACACAAGAATGACACACACCCATATATGATGACTCAATCCCAAAAATATGAATCACTCAACTGCTTTCATGACCCACACGTCTCTCCTGACATCTCACCACTATATTGAATCACAGCAATATCTGTTCCACACACCTTACGATGACCCGAGTATGAATCATAACTGCATAATATACACACACACTCTACAACTTCACATTACACTTATGACATCGACCCTCAGCATTACGACTCTCAGCACTGCATTGATGACACATCTCCTATCTGTGACATCATACCACTTATGACATCTATCCCCTTACCTCTGACATCGCAGCCTTATCTTCAGCAACCACTGGGTTTTAATCCATATTCAATATATTTGAATCAAACCACGTGTGACGACAACATAATCCTCACACCCCGTTCTGTTTGTGTGATCACACCCTCGTATCGTGTATAACACAAACTTATGATTTATCAAACATACTAAGCATGCACTTTCCTAATACGACTTACACACAGGGTTTATGACTCACAAACTCTTCATCACACAAACTCTGTCCACACCAGCCATTATCGACACCCCACTATGTCATCATCACACCGTTTATCGATGATAACCCATTTTGTATGTCACAGCCACATATTAAATCAACAACTAATATGGCATCAATTCATCTGTATCCACACCCTCTTGACTCCAACCTCTGTTTCAGCCACACCACAGTATATCCACATCGCATCCCGTCTGTGTCATTCTTCAATGTATTCATTTAAAACCTCAAATGGTATATCAACCCACTTATTACATCGTATGAACCAGTGACATCACACACATCTTTTGACATCACAGACGGGATTCTACACCATCCTCTCTATTAACTACACCAATGTTATGACATCACATAACTAACTGTGACATCACAGCCTGTATCTAGAGAAACCTACTTTTTTTGACATCATAAAAATTTGAGATTCACAGGTTATGAGACAACAAACCCTGTATCCATCACACCACTATGGGGTCATCACATTACTTTGTTTTAATACTCCTATCGGGGAACATACCCACTGCATTATACACTAAGCACTTATTGACACAAATCCACTGAGTCCATCAATTTGTCGTCATGCACCCACTCTTTATGACATCACACGTATAGATCTCACCCCACGTGTTATACTACACAACTCATATCTGTCTGAAACCCTTATAACTTCATCACATCCCTTATAGCTCAACCACTTTGTGAACATCACCCCACTATCTAAATTCACAGGTTCATATGTATGCCATCATATCCTACCAGCATCACATCCCACTTTATACAAAATCCTTTATTTGAATCACTTCACTTATTCATAACACACCACTTATCGTATTATCATCTACTGTGTATATATCTTCATACATAGGACTCACACAGGACCCATCATGCCACACACCATTTTATACATCTCTTTATGCTTCACACCGACTAAACACGAACATGTTACTTACAGCCCTATGTCTGACCACACATTGTATCTGTTCAACACAAGCAATAATCAGGTATCTACCCAGTGTAGTAGACCACAGCCATATTGTGCCATAAATTACTGCATAGACATCACATCATCTTTAGACTCCAACTCTTATTATGACATCAAATTCCTATACTGACATCCATCCACTATATCTATTATCCCTGTTCTGTGTTCTCACACCCAACAACCAAGATATCACAGCCCAGTTATATCACACCAGTATACGTGGAATCCTATCCACTCTATTTGTAACACAATCCACAATGAGACATCACAACACTGTGTTTGATACACATCGCATAAATGACCATTGACTCAATACATCGTATCACTCTTCCACCAAAGCACAGAATTTATGTTGCCACTCCCGTCAGGCATGACCACACCACTGTACCAACATGCCCCCTGTTCTTGCCATCACAACCTCTCCACTATATCCCCACTCTTTCATGCATCACACCGCCATATCTACAACTCAGGGGGATCTGTGTCATCAACCCCGTTATCATTTACCACAAACCCTCTGTATGCATCACACACCTCTAGAGGACACAATTCATACGATGAAATCACATAACTCTTTAGACGTCAACAACAATGAATGACATCACACCCAGTTATTAGACATCAACCATATAATGATATCTCATACGCTTCAGACACACACGTCTCTACTCTCTCACCACTATATTGAACACAGCCAAAGTTCTGTCCCACAACCTCGTATCGGACTCACAGTAGGGAAATCAACTGGCATCATATGACAACAACACACTTACATGCTACTTCACACTTATGACATCGACCCCACTTTACACATCTCACCACTGCATTGTGACAGCAACTCCTTCTTGATCATACCACGTTATGACTCTCATCCTATACCTCTACATCGCACCACTTTATCTTCACTCACACCCACTGGTTTTTTTTTTTTTTTTTTTTTTTTTTTTTTTTTTTTTTTTTTTTTTTTTTTTTTTTTTTTTTTTTTTTTTTTTTTTTTTTTTTTTTTTTTTTTTTTTTTTTTTTTTTTTTTTTTTTTTTTTTTTTTTTTTTTTTTTTTTTTTTTTTTTTTTTTTTTTTTTTTTTTTTTTTTTTTTTTTTTTTTTTTTTTTTTTTTTTTTTTTTTTTTTTTTTTTTTTTTTTTTTTTTTTTTTTTTTTTTTTTTTTTTTTTTTTTTTTTTTTTTTTTTTTTTTTTTTTTTTTTTTTTTTTTTTTTTTTTTTTTTTTTTTTTTTTTTTTTTTTTTTTTTTTTTTTTTTTTTTTTTTTTTTTTTTTTTTTTTTTTTTTTTTTTTTTTTTTTTTTTTTTTTTTTTTTTTTTTTTTTTTTTTTTTTTTTTTTTTTTTTTTTTTTTTTTTTTTTTTTTTTTTTTTTTTTTTTTTTTTTTTTTTTTTTTTTTTTTTTTTTTTTTTTTTTTTTTTTTTTTTTTTTTTTTTTTTTTTTTTTTTTTTTTTTTTTTTTTTTTTTTTTTTTTTTTTTTTTTTTTTTTTTTTTTTTTTTTTTTTTTTTTTTTTTTTTTTTTTTTTTTTTTTTTTTTTTTTTTTTTTTTTTTTTTTTTTTTTTTTTTTTTTTTTTTTTTTTTTTTTTTTTTTTTTTTTTTTTTTTTTTTTTTTTTTTTTTTTTTTTTTTTTTTTTTTTTTTTTTTTTTTTTTTTTTTTTTTTTTTTTTTTTTTTTTTTTTTTTTTTTTTTTTTTTTTTTTTTTTTTTTTTTTTTTTTTTTTTTTTTTTTTTTTTTTTTTTTTTTTTTTTTTTTTTTTTTTTTTTTTTTTTTTTTTTTTTTTTTTTTTTTTTTTTTTTTTTTTTTTTTTTTTTTTTTTTTTTTTTTTTTTTTTTTTTTTTTTTTTTTTTTTTTTTTTTTTTTTTTTTTTTTTTTTTTTTTTTTTTTTTTTTTTTTTTTTTTTTTTTTTTTTTTTTTTTTTTTTTTTTTTTTTTTTTTTTTTTTTTTTTTTTTTTTTTTTTTTTTTTTTTTTTTTTTTTTTTTTTTTTTTTTTTTTTTTTTTTTTTTTTTTTTTTTTTTTTTTTTTTTTTTTTTTTTTTTTTTTTTTTTTTTTTTTTTTTTTTTTTTTTTTTTTTTTTTTTTTTTTTTTTTTTTTTTTTTTTTTTTTTTTTTTTTTTTTTTTTTTTTTTTTTTTTTTTTTTTTTTTTTTTTTTTTTTTTTTTTTTTTTTTTTTTTTTTTTTTTTTTTTTTTTTTTTTTTTTTTTTTTTTTTTTTTTTTTTTTTTTTTTTTTTTTTTTTTTTTTTTTTTTTTTTTTTTTTTTTTTTTTTTTTTTTTTTTTTTTTTTTTTTTTTTTTTTTTTTTTTTTTTTTTTTTTTTTTTTTTTTTTTTTTTTTTTTTTTTTTTTTTTTTTTTTTTTTTTTTTTTTTTTTTTTTTTTTTTTTTTTTTTTTTTTTTTTTTTTTTTTTTTTTTTTTTTTTTTTTTTTTTTTTTTTTTTTTTTTTTTTTTTTTTTTTTTTTTTTTTTTTTTTTTTTTTTTTTTTTTTTTTTTTTTTTTTTTTTTTTTTTTTTTTTTTTTTTTTTTTTTTTTTTTTTTTTTTTTTTTTTTTTTTTTTTTTTTTTTTTTTTTTTTTTTTTTTTTTTTTTTTTTTTTTTTTTTTTTTTTTTTTTTTTTTTTTTTTTTTTTTTTTTTTTTTTTTTTTTTTTTTTTTTTTTTTTTTTTTTTTTTTTTTTTTTTTTTTTTTTTTTTTTTTTTTTTTTTTTTTTTTTTTTTTTTTTTTTTTTTTTTTTTTTTTTTTTTTTTTTTTTTTTTTTTTTTTTTTTTTTTTTTTTTTTTTTTTTTTTTTTTTTTTTTTTTTTTTTTTTTTTTTTTTTTTTTTTTTTTTTTTTTTTTTTTTTTTTTTTTTTTTTTTTTTTTTTTTTTTTTTTTTTTTTTTTTTTTTTTTTTTTTTTTTTTTTTTTTTTTTTTTTTTTTTTTTTTTTTTTTTTTTTTTTTTTTTTTTTTTTTTTTTTTTTTTTTTTTTTTTTTTTTTTTTTTTTTTTTTTTTTTTTTTTTTTTTTTTTTTTTTTTTTTTTTTTTTTTTTTTTTTTTTTTTTTTTTTTTTTTTTTTTTTTTTTTTTTTTTTTTTTTTTTTTTTTTTTTTTTTTTTTTTTTTTTTTTTTTTTTTTTTTTTTTTTTTTTTTTTTTTTTTTTTTTTTTTTTTTTTTTTTTTTTTTTTTTTTTTTTTTTTTTTTTTTTTTTTTTTTTTTTTTTTTTTTTTTTTTTTTTTTTTTTTTTTTTTTTTTTTTTTTTTTTTTTTTTTTTTTTTTTTTTTTTTTTTTTTTTTTTTTTTTTTTTTTTTTTTTTTTTTTTTTTTTTTTTTTTTTTTTTTTTTTTTTTTTTTTTTTTTTTTTTTTTTTTTTTTTTTTTTTTTTTTTTTTTTTTTTTTTTTTTTTTTTTTTTTTTTTTTTTTTTTTTTTTTTTTTTTTTTTTTTTTTTTTTTTTTTTTTTTTTTTTTTTTTTTTTTTTTTTTTTTTTTTTTTTTTTTTTTTTTTTTTTTTTTTTTTTTTTTTTTTTTTTTTTTTTTTTTTTTTTTTTTTTTTTTTTTTTTTTTTTTTTTTTTTTTTTTTTTTTTTTTTTTTTTTTTTTTTTTTTTTTTTTTTTTTTTTTTTTTTTTTTTTTTTTTTTTTTTTTTTTTTTTTTTTTTTTTTTTTTTTTTTTTTTTTTTTTTTTTTTTTTTTTTTTTTTTTTTTTTTTTTTTTTTTTTTTTTTTTTTTTTTTTTTTTTTTTTTTTTTTTTTTTTTTTTAAAAAAAAAAAAAAAAAAAAAAAAAAAAAAAAAAAAAAAAAAAAAAAAAAAAAAAAAAAAAAAAAAAAAAAAAAAAAAAAAAAAAAAAAAAAAAAAAAAAAAAAAAAAAAAAAAAAAAAAAAAAAAAAAAAAAAAAAAAAAAAAAAAAAAAAAAAAAAAAAAAAAAAAAAAAAAAAAAAAAAAAAAAAAAAAAAAAAAAAAAAAAAAAAAAAAAAAAAAAAAAAAAAAAAAAAAAAAAAAAAAAAAAAAAAAAAAAAAAAAAAAAAAAAAAAAAAAAAAAAAAAAAAAAAAAAAAAAAAAAAAAAAAAAAAAAAAAAAAAAAAAAAAAAAAAAAAAAAAAAAAAAAAAAAAAAAAAAAAAAAAAAAAAAAAAAAAAAAAAAAAAAAAAAAAAAAAAAAAAAAAAAAAAAAAAAAAAAAAAAAAAAAAAAAAAAAAAAAAAAAAAAAAAAAAAAAAAAAAAAAAAAAAAAAAAAAAAAAAAAAAAAAAAAAAAAAAAAAAAAAAAAAAAAAAAAAAAAAAAAAAAAAAAAAAAAAAAAAAAAAAAAAAAAAAAAAAAAAAAAAAAAAAAAAAAAAAAAAAAAAAAAAAAAAAAAAAAAAAAAAAAAAAAAAAAAAAAAAAAAAAAAAAAAAAAAAAAAAAAAAAAAAAAAAAAAAAAAAAAAAAAAAAAAAAAAAAAAAAAAAAAAAAAAAAAAAAAAAAAAAAAAAAAAAAAAAAAAAAAAAAAAAAAAAAAAAAAAAAAAAAAAAAAAAAAAAAAAAAAAAAAAAAAAAAAAAAAAAAAAAAAAAAAAAAAAAAAAAAAAAAAAAAAAAAAAAAAAAAAAAAAAAAAAAAAAAAAAAAAAAAAAAAAAAAAAAAAAAAAAAAAAAAAAAAAAAAAAAAAAAAAAAAAAAAAAAAAAAAAAAAAAAAAAAAAAAAAAAAAAAAAAAAAAAAAAAAAAAAAAAAAAAAAAAAAAAAAAAAAAAAAAAAAAAAAAAAAAAAAAAAAAAAAAAAAAAAAAAAAAAAAAAAAAAAAAAAAAAAAAAAAAAAAAAAAAAAAAAAAAAAAAAAAAAAAAAAAAAAAAAAAAAAAAAAAAAAAAAAAAAAAAAAAAAAAAAAAAAAAAAAAAAAAAAAAAAAAAAAAAAAAAAAAAAAAAAAAAAAAAAAAAAAAAAAAAAAAAAAAAAAAAAAAAAAAAAAAAAAAAAAAAAAAAAAAAAAAAAAAAAAAAAAAAAAAAAAAAAAAAAAAAAAAAAAAAAAAAAAAAAAAAAAAAAAAAAAAAAAAAAAAAAAAAAAAAAAAAAAAAAAAAAAAAAAAAAAAAAAAAAAAAAAAAAAAAAAAAAAAAAAAAAAAAAAAAAAAAAAAAAAAAAAAAAAAAAAAAAAAAAAAAAAAAAAAAAAAAAAAAAAAAAAAAAAAAAAAAAAAAAAAAAAAAAAAAAAAAAAAAAAAAAAAAAAAAAAAAAAAAAAAAAAAAAAAAAAAAAAAAAAAAAAAAAAAAAAAAAAAAAAAAAAAAAAAAAAAAAAAAAAAAAAAAAAAAAAAAAAAAAAAAAAAAAAAAAAAAAAAAAAAAAAAAAAAAAAAAAAAAAAAAAAAAAAAAAAAAAAAAAAAAAAAAAAAAAAAAAAAAAAAAAAAAAAAAAAAAAAAAAAAAAAAAAAAAAAAAAAAAAAAAAAAAAAAAAAAAAAAAAAAAAAAAAAAAAAAAAAAAAAAAAAAAAAAAAAAAAAAAAAAAAAAAAAAAAAAAAAAAAAAAAAAAAAAAAAAAAAAAAAAAAAAAAAAAAAAAAAAAAAAAAAAAAAAAAAAAAAAAAAAAAAAAAAAAAAAAAAAAAAAAAAAAAAAAAAAAAAAAAAAAAAAAAAAAAAAAAAAAAAAAAAAAAAAAAAAAAAAAAAAAAAAAAAAAAAAAAAAAAAAAAAAAAAAAAAAAAAAAAAAAAAAAAAAAAAAAAAAAAAAAAAAAAAAAAAAAAAAAAAAAAAAAAAAAAAAAAAAAAAAAAAAAAAAAAAAAAAAAAAAAAAAAAAAAAAAAAAAAAAAAAAAAAAAAAAAAAAAAAAAAAAAAAAAAAAAAAAAAAAAAAAAAAAAAAAAAAAAAAAAAAAAAAAAAAAAAAAAAAAAAAAAAAAAAAAAAAAAAAAAAAAAAAAAAAAAAAAAAAAAAAAAAAAAAAAAAAAAAAAAAAAAAAAAAAAAAAAAAAAAAAAAAAAAAAAAAAAAAAAAAAAAAAAAAAAAAAAAAAAAAAAAAAAAAAAAAAAAAAAAAAAAAAAAAAAAAAAAAAAAAAAAAAAAAAAAAAAAAAAAAAAAAAAAAAAAAAAAAAAAAAAAAAAAAAAAAAAAAAAAAAAAAAAAAAAAAAAAAAAAAAAAAAAAAAAAAAAAAAAAAAAAAAAAAAAAAAAAAAAAAAAAAAAAAAAAAAAAAAAAAAAAAAAAAAAAAAAAAAAAAAAAAAAAAAAAAAAAAAAAAAAAAAAAAAAAAAAAAAAAAAAAAAAAAAAAAAAAAAAAAAAAAAAAAAAAAAAAAAAAAAAAAAAAAAAAAAAAAAAAAAAAAAAAAAAAAAAAAAAAAAAAAAAAAAAAAAAAAAAAAAAAAAAAAAAAAAAAAAAAAAAAAAAAAAAAAAAAAAAAAAAAAAAAAAAAAAAAAAAAAAAAAAAAAAAAAAAAAAAAAAAAAAAAAAAAAAAAAAAAAAAAAAAAAAAAAAAAAAAAAAAAAAAAAAAAAAAAAAAAAAAAAAAAAAAAAAAAAAAAAAAAAAAAAAAAAAAAAAAAAAAAAAAAAAAAAAAAAAAAAAAAAAAAAAAAAAAAAAAAAAAAAAAAAAAAAAAAAAAAAAAAAAAAAAAAAAAAAAAAAAAAAAAAAAAAAAAAAAAAAAAAAAAAAAAAAAAAAAAAAAAAAAAAAAAAAAAAAAAAAAAAAAAAAAAAAAAAAAAAAAAAAAAAAAAAAAAAAAAAAAAAAAAAAAAAAAAAAAAAAAAAAAAAAAAAAAAAAAAAAAAAAAAAAAAAAAAAAAAAAAAAAAAAAAAAAAAAAAAAAAAAAAAAAAAAAAAAAAAAAAAAAAAAAAAAAAAAAAAAAAAAAAAAAAAAAAAAAAAAAAAAAAAAAAAAAAAAAAAAAAAAAAAAAAAAAAAAAAAAAAAAAAAAAAAAAAAAAAAAAAAAAAAAAAAAAAAAAAAAAAAAAAAAAAAAAAAAAAAAAAAAAAAAAAAAAAAAAAAAAAAAAAAAAAAAAAAAAAAAAAAAAAAAAAAAAAAAAAAAAAAAAAAAAAAAAAAAAAAAAAAAAAAAAAAAAAAAAAAAAAAAAAAAAAAAAAAAAAAAAAAAAAAAAAAAAAAAAAAAAAAAAAAAAAAAAAAAAAAAAAAAAAAAAAAAAAAAAAAAAAAAAAAAAAAAAAAAAAAAAAAAAAAAAAAAAAAAAAAAAAAAAAAAAAAAAAAAAAAAAAAAAAAAAAAAAAAAAAAAAAAAAAAAAAAAAAAAAAAAAAAAAAAAAAAAAAAAAAAAAAAAAAAAAAAAAAAAAAAAAAAAAAAAAAAAAAAAAAAAAAAAAAAAAAAAAAAAAAAAAAAAAAAAAAAAAAAAAAAAAAAAAAAAAAAAAAAAAAAAAAAAAAAAAAAAAAAAAAAAAAAAAAAAAAAAAAAAAAAAAAAAAAAAAAAAAAAAAAAAAAAAAAAAAAAAAAAAAAAAAAAAAAAAAAAAAAAAAAAAAAAAAAAAAAAAAAAAAAAAAAAAAAAAAAAAAAAAAAAAAAAAAAAAAAAAAAAAAAAAAAAAAAAAAAAAAAAAAAAAAAAAAAAAAAAAAAAAAAAAAAAAAAAAAAAAAAAAAAAAAAAAAAAAAAAAAAAAAAAAAAAAAAAAAAAAAAAAAAAAAAAAAAAAAAAAAAAAAAAAAAAAAAAAAAAAAAAAAAAAAAAAAAAAAAAAAAAAAAAAAAAAAAAAAAAAAAAAAAAAAAAAAAAAAAAAAAAAAAAAAAAAAATTTTTTGCCATATATATAAAGCATATGACATCCATCCCTCTTTATGACCTCACAACTCTTTTTTTTATGACATCAAATTCACTATACCGCATCCCACCACCCAATCTGATTTCACGTCCCTGTATCTGTGTTCTCACACCCACACAACCAATGATCCACCCCCACCTAGGGTTTATATCACAGCCATATACGTGTGACATCCCTATCCCCCCTTTTTTGTAACATCATATCCCCAATGTAGACATCACAACACTGTGTGTTGTTTATACCCCACTCTGCATATATATGACTCATTTTACTTCAATGACATCGATCCACCTATCACACCAAAGCACGAAATTTTTTTTTGCCACATCCCCGCAGGATGAATCACACCCCTGTACCAGACATTGCCCCCACTGTTTCTTTTCCATCACAACCTCTCCAATGATATCACCCCATCTTTGCAGACATCACACTCGCCATATCGACCTACCTCCACGGGACTGTGTCACAGACCCGTGTATCAATTTTACCAAAACACCTCTGTATGCAACACACAACTCTATTTAGGACATCATATTCAGTACCATGAAATCACATGAACTCTTTATGACCAGACAACTAATGAAATGACATCACACCCATATATTATGAACAAAACCAAAAATATATGATTTTCCTATACTGCTTTCCCCGAACCACACCGTCCTTTCCTACATCCACCCATATATTTGACATCCAGCCAATGTATCTGTGTCTCAACATCTTATCGATGACATCACAGTATGGAAAACTCACATTGGCTCATATGACAACTACACAATTACAGATTCCATTCACACTTTATGACATCGACCCCAATTTACGAATTCACCACTGCAAAAGAGACACAGAACTCCTATTTACATCATATCCCGGTTTATGACATCTCATCCCCCATCCTTGACATCGCAGCCACTTTACTGTCCGTCACACCAATGGTTTTTGAATCCTATTCAATATATTTGACATCAAAACACGGTGTTGAGACGATCAAAAAATTTGACATCACACCTCCGTTCTGTTTTGTGTATCCCCCCCCTTTTATCGTGAATAACACAAACGTTGTATTTTATCAAAAATACTATAGGCAGCACATTATGCACTATATAGACATCACACACGGCTTTATGACATCACAAACTCTGTTCATCACATCAAAATACCGTCTCACATCACAGCCATTCTATCGACAGCGCCCCCCCCGTATGTCAGTCATCACACCGGTTTTCGATGATTTAAAAAAAAAACCCCCTTTTTTTTTATGATTCAACCACAAAATGTATGACCCTCAAAAAACCCAATATGGCTCACATTCACTCTTTATGACGTCACACCCCTCTAGACATTCACACCCTCTGTTTTCATCCATCAACACAATATCTCACCCTCGCATCACGTCGGGTCATTTTACAATTTTCTTTTATCACCCGCAATAGTGTGATATCAACCCCCTACATGTATTACCGTTGAATTTTTGCATCAAAACCCCTCTTTATGAAATCAAAGGGCGGGATTTTGACATCCCACCCTCATTCATAACATCACTCCAAAAGTTTTTCATCACATATACTTACTTGTGACTCAACCCCCGTATCTATGAAAAAACCTACTATGTTTTTTACATCTACAAAATATATATAGACTCACATGGTGATGAAAGACAAACAACCCCTGTATCCCACATCCACCCTCTATATCGGTGTATACACTTTCTTGAAAGATTAATTACACCCATGTCCGTGTGAAATCATACCACTGCTGTATGACACTATAGGGACTTTTTTGACATCAAAAACCACTCGAGTCATCATACAATTTTTGTCTGTCTGGCACCACTTTTTATGACTCATAACTGTATATATCTCCCCACACGGTTATGACTAACAAACTCTATATCTGTCTTGAAAACCCGTTTTAAAAATTTAATCACATCCACTGATATTCACAAACCCCCTTTTTGACGACATCACCCCAACTACTAAGATTTTTACAGGGGGTTTATGTTGCCATCATATGCCCACAAGGACATCACATCCATTTATGACAAAAAATTCCCCTTTTTATTATGAATCACTTCACTCTTTTTATACACACGCCCATAACGTAGACATATCTTACTGTGTATATATCACTTCATACAAGTGACATCAAACCCGTACCTACATGACATACACACTTTTTTTATGACACTCCCCTTTTTTATGGCTTCACAGCAGACTTAAACCACGTGAACATTTTGTAACTTCACAGCCCCTATGTCTACATCACAACAGTACTGGTCAAACAAGCAATGAATTTATTTATTAACCAGTGTTGTATGACTCAAGCCCAAAATTTTGTATCCCAAATATATACTGCATATGACACACATCCCCCTTTTTGACCACAATCTTTTTTATGACATCAAATTCATATACCCGACATCCCATCCCCTATATCTGATTTTACGTCCACTGTATCTGTGTTTCAACCCAAAACCAAACCCTGATTCACAGCCACCCTATGTATCATAAAACAGCCAGTAACGTGTGACATTTCCATCCCCCTTATTTTAAAAACTATCCACAAAGTATAATCACAACATGTGTGTTTTGAACCCCACTTGCATATATAGACTTCATTTCACTTTAGATACATGTATCCACTCTATCACACCCAAAGACGAATTTTTTGTTGCCAATCCACGTCAGCATGACATCACACCACTGACCAGACATTCCCCCCCTGTTTTTTTTCCTCACAACCCTCCCTGAACACGGGCCCATCTTTGCATGACATCACACTCGCCATATCTGACACACCCCCACTATTGTGTCATCAACCCATGTATCAATTATACCCCAAACATCTCTTATGCATCACCAAAACCCCTCTAAGGGGACTTATATTAGTCGCATGAAATCACATGAATCTTTATGACTCAAAACAAAAGAATGCATCACACCCATTTTATTGATGAATCAAAACCAATAATATTATCACTCATATGCTTTATGCACCACCCGTCCTACCCGACCTCCCCACTATATTTACATCCCCCAATGTATCTGTGTTCACACACTCTGTATCGATGACATCACGGGATGGGAAACTAACTTGGCAACATATACAAATACACACTCTCATACTTCACATTCCCCACTTTTGCTTTGACCTCAGCTTTACGCATCTCAGCCATCATTGAGACCAATCTCCTATCGTGACATCATATCCACGGTTTATAATCTCTCCCCCAACCCCTACTCGCAGCCATTTATCTGCCCCCTACACCACTGGTTTTTGAACCATATTCAATTTTTGAATCAAACACACGGTTTGAGACGATCAAAAAGTTTCTGACATCACACCCTCCGTATCTTATTTGTGTGATACACCCCGTACAGTGATATAACAAAACGTATGTATTGTTCAAACATAAATATGCATGGACATTTACATAACACTCACACAAGGGTTTTTGACATACAGAAAATCTGTTCTCACTCAATACTCTGTCTCACATCACACCATTTTATCGACGGCTCCACAGTTTGTCAGTCATACACCCGGGTTATCAGAAAAACCCATTTTTTTTAGATTCCCCCCACAATAGTATACATCAATGAAAAAACATAGGGATCACATTCACTTGTATGACGTCCACCCCTCTATGCATCACACCCCCTGTATTTATCCATCACACCGTAATCTCACATCGATCACGTAGCGTGTCATTTCTTACAATGATTCATTATAAACCCCCCCCAAAAGTGTGATATAACCCCCTACAGTATTCTCGATGAATCTTTGCATCACACACATTTTTACACACAGGACGGTATTCATGATCCCTCCCCTCTATTTCATAACATCACATCCAAAGTTTATGCATCACATATACAAACTTGTGGGCAAACAGCCCTGTATCTATAGAAGAACCTACTATTTTTTGAATTACACATATAATGGAAACTACTTGTATGAATGACAACCAACCACGTATCCACTCCACACCTACTATATCGGTGCATCCCCCCTTCTTAATGTTTTTATTACATCCATTTCCCCTGTGAAATCATACCCCCCTCATGTATACACTAACACTTTATTTGACATCAAATCCACTCGAGTCATCAACAAATTTTTGTTTTCTGGGACCCACTCTGTTTTTGACATCTACCCCTGTATTGATCCACCCCCGGTTTATTCACAACTTATTCTGTCTTGAAACCCTTATAACTTCAATACATCCCTGTAAATTGTCATCAAACCCACTTTGTTGACGACATCACCCAACTATCTAAGATTCACAGGTGTCAAGTAGCCATCTTTCCTCAAAAGGGCATCACATCCCCACTTTTTTACAACAATCCTTATTATTTGACTCACTTTCCTTTCTGAAAACACGCCTTTTATCGAATGACATATTCTACCCTTTTGATATCACTTTCACTATATTGAATCACACAGTGACCCTACTATGAATCACACACTCTAGTTTTTGACACACCTCTTTAATGGTTCAACGCAACTTTTAAAACCCCCGGAAAAATTGGTATTCCAGCCACTATGTCTGACTCACACACATTGTATCTGTTCAACACAAGCATAATCAGTGTTATCTAACCCCGTGTATGTATGAGTCACCCAAAAAATGTTGCCATAGTATATACTGAATGACACACATCCACTCTTTATGACTCACAACTCTTTTTTATGACATCAAATTCACTATACCTGAAATCCCTCCCTATATCTTTTCACGCCACTGTATCTGTGTTCTCACCCACACAACCAATGTTTCCAGCCCCCTAGTATCAATCACAGCCATTACGGTGAATCTAACCCCTCTATTTTTTAACTCTATCCCCAAAAGTATGAATCACAAAAACTGGTGTGTTGATACCCAAAATCTGAATTTTGCTCATTTTCCTTCAGATGACATCGTACCACTCTAACACCAAAGCACGAATTTTGTTTTCCCCCTCCCTCAGGCCCTGCATCACACCCACTGTACCCGACTTTCCCCCACTGTTTCTTTGATCAAAAACCCCTTTCCCCTATATACCCACTCTTTGAGAAATAACTCCCATATCTGACACTACCTCCCCCGGGATCTTGTCATCAGCCCAGTGATCAATTAACCACAAAAAACCTTTGATGCATCCACACACTCTAGTTTGGACATCATATTCAGTACCCTGAAATCACATAACTCTTTATGACTCAAAACTAATGAATGAATCAACCCAGTTATTTATGCATCAAACCATATATATATATCACTACTGCTTTCAGACACCACACCGTCTTACCTGCATCTACCCACTATATTTGACACACAGCCATGTATCGTGTCGTCACACACCTGTACGTGACACAAAGGGGATGGAAATCATCACACTTGGGTACATTAAACCCCTTTCACACTTACATGACCACATTCACACTTTATGAAACGCCCCCGCATTTACGATCTCAGCCCTGCATTGAGCACATCTCCTATCTTTTACATCATATCCCCGGTTTATACATCTCATCCCTTAACCTCTGACATGCAGCCCTTTATCTGTCACGTCACACCCCCCCTGGGGTTTGTGAACCATATTCAAAATATTTACTCAAAAACACGGTGTTGAGACGTCAAACAGTATTCTGACATCACATCCTATCTGTATTTTTGTGATCACACCCCCTTATCGTATATAACACAAACGGGATGTATTTTTCAAACATCATAGGAGGGCACATTTGCACTATTAAAAGCATACACACAGGGTTTTACTCACGAACCTGTATCCCCAAAAAACTACTCTGTCTCACATCACAGCCATTTATTGACAAACCCTCCACAGTATGTCAGTATCACACCGTGATTTCGATGAATTTGCCCCATTTTTGATGATTCACCCAAAATTTTTATACATCAAAATGAAATAATATGGATCCATTCCCTCTTATGCGTCCCCCACCCCCCTTTTGAACAAT
>JAJLRB010002256.1:0-27840 GCA_020976825.1 Odocoileus hemionus
TGTTGATGACTCAGTCCCTACGGCACTCAGTTTAAAAAAGATTATGTCCTCGGGTTTTTTAACACAGAAAAGGGGGAAAGTTGTTTAACCTAGCATTAAATATAACTCTGAACTCATTGTTTTGTAGTCTCCCCATTCTTTTTGCTTTGAAAAAAGTTTTACTTTCTAATAAATCCCTTTGTTTAAAAAATTTCCCATAAAAATGTTAAAATTTTTTACCAAAGCCCAAAAAATTTTGACCTAATCAAAATGCTGTAACCTGTGAATTTAAAATTTAATATATTTACTGCAAGTAAAAAAAAATTTTTATTCTTTTTGCCTCATTTGCAATCAATAAATGACTAATTTGAAAAAAAAAATTTTTAAATTTGAAATTTTAAAAAAATTAAAATTAAAAAAAAGGACTAAAAACTGAATAAAGTGAAATAGGTAGGCAACATGTAAAAATAAAACGGGATACCCCATTTTAAAAATTTAAAATTTAATTCGAAAATATGACATGAAAAGACTTTACTACTAAGGCAAAGTAAACACAAAGAATGGGCCCCTTACAGCCCAATAAATTTTTTCCCAATCATTTTTTTTTTTCCTTTTTTATTTATCTGTTTTTAAAAAACCAAGCAATAAATAAATATATTAAAATATAGGGGGGAGGAGCCCAAAAAGGCGGGGGAAAAAGGGAAACGGAGGGGAACCATTTATCTCCTACAAATTCATCGAAAGAACTTTAAAACGCTGAGAAAAAATTTTTTCAAAAAACAACTTCTGATCGCTAGCAAGGACATCAGGCCCCCCAGAAAACCCCTTTGGGTTTTCCGAAGGAGGTAGGGGACAAAATAAAAAACGATAAAAAGGGGAGTCAAAAGAGCTAAGGGAAACGGATACCCCTCCCCAAAAAAGGGAGTCTTAATAGAGGAAGCCCCCAAAATCACCAGGAAACCCTCACCTGGCGGGACGGGGGGAAGTTTTCTGCTTTCCCTAACGGGGAAAAAAAAATTAAACAAGGGCCCCCACAATTACGTGCCAAAAAAGCAACCCCCAGCAAAAAAGTCCCCCAGACTCCCGAACCCCACCAGCAACAAGCGGGGGGGAAACGGAGGGGAAAGGGGCCCGGCATTGTTTAGGGTGAGGACCCCCCTTTGAAGACCCTGAGAGAAATGGGAGGGAGTTTTTTTAAACGGGGATAAAGGGAAAAAAATTAACGGGCCCCAAACAAAACCCCCGGTGGTTCGCAAAACAAAGGGCCCTGAGAATCCCCCAGAGAAGAAGGCCCACCCCCCCGCTGGAGGTAGGAGGCAGGGGGTGGGGGAAAAAGGGCAAACTCACCCCCTGGGGCCCAAACCCCCTCCCACCTGCAAACGGCCTCCGGGTTCTACTAAAGACTTCCTGAGACCCCTGGAAAGTGCGCGCGGGGGCCGGGGGAGGGAAAAAGGGCGCGCCAAAAAAAACCCCGGGAGAACCCCCAAAGCCTCTGGTTTCCCTTTGGGCCGCTCGCCGCGGGGGGAAAAAAGGCGTGCTGAAACCCGGGGAGAGTACGCCCAAGCCTTTGGCTGCCTAAACCCCCCAAAAAGCCCAGGGGGAAAAAGGCACAAAACGCAGGAGCAAACCGAACCTGCATTTTTGTGGAGTACCCAAAACGGGAAAACCGCACTAAACCAGGCCCGTTTCCAATAGAGCAGCCAGAGCCTAAAAGGCAGTGTAAGGGGCAAAGCACAGAAAACCCTTTAGGGGGGCAAACCCAGTGTGGCCGGAACACGGGGGTGCCCCACACATGAGGGGTATCTGTGTGAAAGCGCTCGCCCTCCCCGTACGGGACGGGAAACTGAACTAGAGAACCTAAATAAAGTCACCTTCCCCCGCCTGTGCCCAGGGCGGAAATTAGACACCAAAGAGCCCGGGCAAACAAACCAAATAAAAAAAGGGGAAACCCCGTTTCCAAAAGGGACTGGTGCAACAGTTTAAAACCCCTGAAGGTAAAACGACTACGGGGGAAGGGGCCACAGAAAACAGAAGTGTAAGCTGGAAAAGGAGCTATGGAAATTTAAACCTAAACCTATAACCTGACCGCAACAACTTCAGAGAAATCCTAGATAAATATGAAACATTTTTTTTTTTTAATTTAAAAAAAAATTTTTTTTTTTTTTTCCTTTTTTTTTTTTTTTTTCCTCTTTTTTTTTCCTTTTAAAATTTCCCTATTACTCCCCCATTACTCCTCAACTTTCTTTTTCATATTTTTTACTTTTTTTTAAAATTGGGGAAAAAAAAAAATTTTTTTTTTTTTTCTTTTTTTGTTTTTCCTCCTTTTTCCCTTTTTAGGGGTCCTCTAATACTCCCTATTATTCCTTAACTTTAAATTTTCAATTTCACTATAACCTTCCAAAAAAAAGAGAGAGAGAGAAGAGAGAAACCCTTTTTTAAAAACTAAATTTTTCATATACAGTTCAAAACCCTTTTTTTTGTGTTTTTTTTTTTTGAATTTTTGTATTTTAAAAAGGGCTAACCTCTAAAAACCTTAGTTTTTTCAATTTTTGGTTTTTTCATAGTTTGGGAAAAAATTTTTGGGGTCTTTTAAAAATCCAATTTTCATTTTCCCTTTTCTTTTTCGGGAGTGTGGTGATACCCCCCACGTTTGATTTTTTCTTTTTTTTTGTTTTTTTTTTTTTACCTCAAAACCACCCCTATTTCCTCCTTTTCCCCCTTCCCTTTTCCCCCAATCCAACTTGTAAATTTCTTGGGGGTGCCCCGGGGCTACGGAAAACCTTTTGGGGAACAAAAATAACTGCTTAGATCTGTCTCTCTCCCTTGATTTCCCCCCTTTTCCCCCCCTGCTCACCTCTATCCCCTTTCCTCCCTCTCCTTTTCTTCATGTAACTCTGTGAACCTCTCTTTTTGTCCCCTCACGGGGGAAAAACCCTTTTCACCTTAACCTAGAAGTTTTTTTTATCGGTTTAAAGGGTTGGAGAACCTTGAGACTTTTGGAAGAAAAAAATTGAAATCCAAGGCAGGAGATTTGACCCCAAATCCTGAGAAAACCAGAAAACCCTGACTACACGGAACTTAAGGATAAGAGACCACCCAAAAAACCCTTCCATACCAAACCCCAAAAAACCAACCACCACCCAAGACCCAATAAGCCCAGTACAAGAAAAACCCCAGGGAAAATTTCCTTTAGCAACGCGGGGAAAACTTTGACCTGAGTGTAAACATACAGTTCTCCAAATTCACACCAAACAGAGAGACCCTTTGCAAAATCATTACGGGACATTTCCCTTGCACCCAAGAGAAGAAACCAAATTTCCCCACGCACCAAACGCTGACACAAGTTTCCCAAACCCCAAAACCCTTGAAAAAACCCAAATCGTCCAACCCCCCCCACGGGTTTGGAAACCTCAAACAAAAAAAAAGGAACCCAGACCAAAAGAATACAGAAAGCCCACTCCCAACACAGCAATCTAAACAGAAGAATGGCAGGGGAAAGACCCAACACTAAAGGAAAAATAAAAAAAAAGGCGCCCAAGCAAAAAAAAGAGGAGAAATGGGAATCACCTGAAAAAGAATTTAGAATAATGATAAAAAAAAAAGATCCAAAATTTTGAAAAAAAATTTATTTACAATAAATAGCCTGGGAAAAAGGGTTGAAAGGTGCAAGAAATTTTAACAAGGCCAAGAAGAAAAAAAAAAAAGTAAAATTAAAAATTAAAAATGAAATAAATGAGACCCAAAACACTCGGGAGGGAACCATGAGTAAAAATAACAAGACAGAAGATAGGATAAGTGATTTAGAAGATAAAATGGTGGAAAAAAATTTAAGCAGAAGGAAAAAAGAAAAAAAAAACCCAAAAAAAAAATTGAGGACAACCTCAGGGACCTTTTGGGACAATGTAAACGCCCCAACATTCGAACATGGGGAGTCCCAAAGGGAAAAAGAAAAAAAAGGGAAAGGGCCATGAAAGGGATACCGAGGGATATAGCTGAAAATTTCCCTAAAAGGGGGAAAAGGAAAAGCCCAACCAATTCCAAAAAACCCAAAGATTTCCCAAACAGGAAAAACCCCAAAGGGCGAAACACCCCAACACATTTTAATAAAATTTTTAAAAAAATTTAAAACCAAAAGAAAAATATTAAAGCACAAGGAGAAACAAAAAAATAACACACAAAGGGATCCCAAAAAGGTTTAACACTGTTTATCAATAAAACCCTTCAGCCAAAAGGGGAAATTTGGCGGACATACTTAAAGTAAGAAAGAAAAACCAACAACCAAAATTTACTCTCCCCCAGCAAGGACCCTCATTAAAAAAAATATAAGGAGAACTCAAAAGTTTTAAACAGACAACAAAAGCGAGAAAATTTCAGCACCCCCAAAACCCGCTCTTCAACAAATACTAAAGGATTTCTCAAAAAAAAAGGAAAAACGCAAAAGGGGTAAAAAAAGTGAACCCCAAACAAAAAAAATAAAGGGCAAGGGGACCATACCTATCAAAAATTACCAAAATGTAAAGGGGGTTGAATCCCCCAAATCAAAAACAAAGGCTGGCCCGAATGGATACAAAAGCAAGACCCCTATATATCTGTCTACAAGAGACCCACCCAAAGCCCAAAGGCAAAATTCAGACTAAAAATGAAGGGGGTGGAAAGAAATATTCCACGCAAACGGGGACCAAAAGAAAAAAGGAGTCGCAATAAAACCCTAACAGAAAAAAAAGAAATTTTTAAATAAAATCTGTGAAAAGAGACAAAGGTTTTGGAAAACTAAAAACAAAAATCCCAAAAGGGTCAATCCAAAAGAAAATATAACAATTATAAAATGCACCTAACATAAACACCGCAAAATTTTAAGGGGAAACGCTAACGATTTAAAGAAAGAGGGAAAAATTTTAATATTTAAAACAATTAAATTTGGGGGACTTTAATACCCCCCCTCAAAAACTATGGATAGATCAACAAACCGAAAATGAACAAGGAAACACAAACTTTAATGGACACAAAAGGACCACAGACCTAATTGACCCTCCCATAGGGCGTTTCCCCCAAAACAATCAAAATTCACCTTTTTCCAAGTGCAAAACGGAACCTTCTCCAGGGTAGATCACAAACCGGGGCCCTAAAGCTAGTGTTGGGGAAATTCAAAAAAAATGAAATCATTCCCGCCCCTCTTTTCTGACCCCAGTGAAATAAAAATTAGATCTCAATTACAGGAAAAAAAATTTTTAAAAATTCAAACATATGGGGGCCCAAACAACATGCTTCTGAAAAAACCAAAAAATCAAAAAAATCAAAAAAAAAATTAAAATAAAGGGTAAAATTTAATGAAAATGAAAAAACAACAACCCAAAAACCCATGGGGCACTTTTAAAACAGGCTAAGGGGAAAATTCAAAGCATTACAGGGAAACCCCAAGAAACAAGGGAAAAAAAAATCAAATAAATAACCAAACCCCAAAACCTAAAGCAAAAATAGAGGAAAAAAAAAATTTAAGAACCCCAGGGGATAGAAGAAAGAAATCTTAAAAATTTTAGGGGGGGGAGAAAAAAAAGCAAAAAAACTAAAGAGATGATAGCAAAAATTAAAAAAACTAAAAGCTGGGTTTTTTTTAAAAAAAAAAACAAAAATTTACAAAAAAAGCAAGACCACAAGAAACAAAAAGGGGAAGAACCAAAAAAACAAAATTAGAAATGAAAATGGAGAGGGTCACAACAGAAAAACACTGAAATACAAAAGGGGTCATAAGAGCTACTAAACCAGCAGCTCCCCATGCCAAAAAATGGGGCAACTTGGGAAAAAAAGGGCAATTCCTTTTGAGAAAAAACTTTTCCCAAAAATGAACCAGGAAAAAAATAGAAGATCCAACAAAACGATCACAAGCAAGGAAATCGAAAATGTAAAACAGAAAAACTTCCACAAACAAAAACCCAGGCCAAAGGGTTCACAGCTTAATTCCCACCCAAAAATTTTGAGAAGACAAACCTTCTTACTCAAACCTTTTCCCGAAAATTGCAGAAGAAAAGGGAAACTTCCAAACTCATTCTATGAGGCCAAAACCCTCACCCCTAATTCCAAAACCAGATAAAGATTCACAAAAAAAGGAAAAAAATAAAAGGCCAAAATCAAAAAATGAACATAGATGCACAAAATCCTTAAACCAAAATTCTAGCAAACTGAATCCAACAGACATAAATGAAAATAGATCATTCATATCATGACCTAAGCGTGGTGTCTTTATTCCCCGAGTGATTGCAAGGATTCTTTAATATCCAGCAATCATTACAATGTACTACACCACATAGACAAGATTTGAAAGGTAAAAACCAATATGATTATCACAATAGAGCAGTAAAAGCCTTTGATACAAAATTCAACATACCATTTTATGAATAAAACGTCGTTCCAGAAAGCAGGAATAAAGAGAACATTACCTCAAACATTAATAAAAAGCCTATATAATGACGATAACCCACAGCAGCAGCATAATCATTCACCGCCTCAAAGGTGAAAAACTTGAAAAGCGAATTTTCCCCGTGAAACTTCATGGAACAAGACAAGAGTGCCCAATCTCACCACTAGTAATTCAAACATCAGTTTATTGTATGAAGTTATCGAGCCGTACAGCAATTAGCAGGGCAGAGAATAAAGTAGTAGAAAGGAATTTTCCATATAGGCAAAAAGAAGAAATGTGAAACTCTCTCTGCTGTTGACTGAATGACATGATCCTCAACATAGTAGCATACCCTAAAGCGACTCTACCAGAAAATTACTAGAGCTAATCAACGAATTCACTAGTCAATCGTTGCAGGTCTTATAAAATAACACAGCAGAAATCTCTTGCATTTGCCTATGACACCTAACACTGAGAGCAATACAGAAAGAAGAAATTAAGGAACAATACCAATTCACCATTGCAACAAGATGGACAATAAAATCTCTTATAGGAAGTATATCCAACACCTAAACAACCAAAAGACCTATACCATAAAAACTATATAAACACTGATATGAAAGGACAATCAAACAGAGACATAAACAGATGGAGAAATATACCGATGTTCATGAATTGTGGAGAATAAATCATTACTTAGTCCAAAATGGAGCTACCTATCCCAAAGTAAATCTCTAGATTTCAAATGCAATCCCTATTCAAACTACCCAACAGTATTTTATTTCACAGAAGCGTAGAACAAATAATTTTCCCAATTGTCTATGGAAATAGATCAAAAAACCTCGAATCAGCCACAAGTCTAACCATTCCGGACAGAAAGCAGACATGAAAATCTGTGGAGGAATCAATCATGCCTGAAACTCACAGATACTCTACTACTCAAAAGCCACAGTCATGCAGCTACATATGGTAACTGGCACTAAAAGACCAGAAAATATAGATCAATTATGGTAACAGCAATAGAAAAGCGCCAGAGATAAGTACCCACGAACCCTATGGTTTCCGCTCCTTATCTTCGACAAAGGAGGCAAGAGGCAAATGGGACTATACAATGAAAAAAAAGATAACCTCTTTAACAAGTGGATGCTGGGAAAACTGGTCAACCGACTCTCTTGTAAAAGAATGAAACAATAACACTTTCTAACACCATACACAAAAATAAACTTATGGTTCGTGTACTCAAACGATGTATCATTAAAAGAAGCTACTAAAATGATATAGATAGAGAGTTTGAGTCACATTTGAAAACTATAAAACAACTCCTAGAGGAAAACAAACATAGGCAGCAAACACTCTCCGACCTAAATCACAGGCGCGTGAACCTCTATGACCCACATATCCAAGAATATTCAGAAATAAAAGCAAAAAACTAAAACAAATGGGAACCTCAATTAAAACTTAAAAGCTTTTGCACAACAAAGGAAACTATAAGCAAGGTGAAAAGCTACATGCCCTCAGATTGGGAGAAATAAATAGCAAAACGAAGCAACAGACAAAGGATTAAATTCTTCAAAAATATACAAGCAACTACCCTTCCAGCTTCAACTCCAGAAAAATAGTTAATGACCCAATCAAAAAAATGGGCCAAAGAACTCAAACAACATTTCTCCAAGGAAGAGACATACAGTGATGGCTAACAAAACACATGAAAGATGCTCAACCTCACTCATTAATCAGAGAAATTGCAAATCAAAACCACAATGAGTGTACCATTACACGCCAGTCAGGATGGCTTGCTATACCCAAAAGTCTACAAGCAATAAATGCTGGAGAGGGTGTGGAGAAAAGGGAACCCCCTCTTACACTGTTGGTGGGAATGCAAACTAGTACAGCCCACTATGGAAAACAGTGTGAGTGTGAGATTGTCTTAAAAAGGTTCTGGAAATAGAACTGCCATATGACCCAGCAATACCACTTCTATGGGCATATACACACACCGAGGAAACCAGATCTGAAAGAGACACACTGTTGCACCCCAATGTTCATCGCAAGCACTGTTTATAATAGCCAGGGACATGAAGCAAACCCAGATGCCCATCAGCAGACGAATGGATGAGGAATGCTGTGGTACATATACACCAGGAATATTAACTCAGCCATTAAAAAGAATTCATTCTGAATCAGTTCTAATGAGATGGGATGAAACTGGACCCATTATACAGCGAGCGAAAGTAAGCCAGAAAGATAAAGACCATTACAGTATACTAACACTTAATATAATGGAATTTAGAAAGATGGGTAACGATAACCCTATAAGCAAAAAACAGAAAAAGAAACTCAGATGTATATGAACAGGACTTGTGGACGACTGTGGGAGAAGGCGAGGGCGGTGATGTTTCAAAAGAGACAGCAATTGAGGAAAACATGTAAAAATCTAGGGTTGAAACAGATCACCAGCCCAGGTATTGGGTGCATGAGACAAGTGCTCAGGCCAGGTGTCAATCTGGTAAGTACCCATAAGGATGGGGTGGAGATGGAGGTGGGAGGAGGGGGGGGTCCTGGGGATGGGGCATACATGTAAATAGCATTGCCTAATTCATTTTCAAAGTATTACAAAAACTACTAGAAATTCTACGTTTACAGGGTAGGAGGAGGGATAAATTCGGAGGTTGGGACTGACATAATACAACTACATATGTAAAATAGAAAAACTAATAGGGAAACCTACTGTATACCACAGAAACTCTTCTCAGTACTCTGAATAGCCTATATGGGAAAAGAATCTAAAAAAGAGGGGTCACATTTCTGTACACCGAAACTAACACAACATTGCAAATAACTATACTCCAATAATTTTTTGAGTAAAAATAACAAGGTCTGGAGAGAGTGTGGAGAAAGGGAACCCTCCTATACTGTTGGTGGGAATGTAAACTGGTACAGGCACTAAAGGAGCACAGTATGGAGATTCTTTCAAAAACTAAAAAAAAGGACCAGCCAAAATGATTCAGCAATCCCACGCTGGGCATATATCTGGGGACAAAAACAATTTAAAAAGATACATGCAACCCAATATTTATTGCAGCACTGTTTGCAATAACCAAGATACAGAAACAACCTAAATGTCCATCAACAAAAATGGATAAAGAAAATATAGGTATATATATACAATGAATACTACTTAGCCATAAAAAAGGAATAAAATAAAGCCATTGTATTACAAATAGTAGAAATGAACTTATTTACAAAACAGAAACAGATTCACAGACATAGAGAACAAACTTATGGTCGTCAAGTGAGAGGAGAAGTGGGGGAGGGATGGATGGGGAAATTTTGGGTTAGTATTGATAGATGCAAACATTATATATAAGGGCTTCCCTGGTGGCTCAGATGATAAAGAATCTGCCTGCAAAGCGGGAGACCTGGGTTCAATCCTGGGTTGGGAAATAGAATGGATAAACAACAAAGTCCTACTGTATAAGGACAGGAAACTATATTCAATATCCTGTGATAAATCATAGAGACAAGGATATGGGAAAAAAATGTATATGAAAATAGGATATGAAATATCAAAAGGATATGAAATATATGTATAAAAGTATATGTATACATATGTATAACCAAATAACTGCTGTACAGTAGAAATTAACACAAAATTATAAATCAACTATAATAAATTAAAAAGATAAACAGCTCAAAAAGAAAAAATTGTCTTGGCTGCTAGATATGATCATTCATTTCTATTCATTAATCATGTATGAGATAATTGGGCCCTTGAAAGTAAGTCCATATAGGCCAAAATTTTGGGAGACACTATTATGAAACCCTGAACATTAATTTGTTTAAGGGGCCCTAACAGCATTTGTGAATTTATCAAAAAGCATATCAATGAAATACAATATTTTAATGGTACTATTTTTTTTAAGGTTTTTCCAGTAGTCACGGATATGAGAGGTGGACCATAATAAAGAAGACTGAGTGCCAAAGAACTGAAGCTTTCTAATTGTGGTGCTAGAGACTTTTGCAATCCCTTGGATTGCAAGGATATTAAACCATCAATCCTAAAGGATACAACCCCTGAATATCCACTGGAAGGACTGATACTGAAGCTGAAGCTCCAATACTTGTGGCTACCTGATGTAAAGAACTGACTCATTGTAAAAGACCCTGATGCTGGGAAAAATTGAGGGAGGAGAAGGGGGTGACAGAGGATGAGATGGTTGCATCACTGACTCAATGGACTGAGTTTCAAGCAAACTGCAGGAGACAGTGAAGGACAGGGAAGCCTGGTGTTCTGCAGTTTATGGGGTCGCAGAGAGTCTGATACGACTTAATGACTGAAGAACAACAAAAAATATTAAGTGATTTGAAATAAAAATTTCAAAAAAACTTAATAGAAGTTGTAGGACTTTAAAAGGCATCTGTGTAATACATGAATCATAAGGAAGCAATCTGTTATTTTTAAGCCTTTTTTTTACATTATCCTTTAAGTTTCCTTTTCTAAATGATTTCTGGACATTCCCTGCATCCTTTTTCAATGGCTCATTGGTTTTTTGGGGGTGTTTTTTTACAATATTTCCCGGGCTTTGATATGTTGCCTTCACATTCCTTAACTTTCTTTTTCCATCACTTTCCCTCTCTACTACAAGTATTGGCTAGTCGTCATACTTGCAAACTCTCATTAAAAACTCTTGAAATTTCCCTCTGACCACAACCTCCTTGTTCATGCCCCCAAATTTTCCCTTTTCTCCACTGAATCAAACCCTTTTTTCAAACAAATTTTTAATTGCTAGTTCCTTAATCCTGATCAGCATGATTAAACAGCATCACTGCCAAAAAAAAGGGGATTTTTGTATTTAAAGTCCTGTTTCAAACCTGTCTTGACAAAAGGGAAATGTTTTGGGGTTTTTAATTTTTTAAAATACAAAGGGCTCTTTAAGGAATCATAAAGATTTATCGACATAAAAAAACCCCAAAGCAAAGTCCCCCTTTTTTTAAAAAATTTTTGTTTTTTAAAGGGGAAAATTGCTTAGGCTTTTTCTATTTTAAAGTTTTTTTAATTTTTACAAACATTTTCAACTCTGCTCTAACCCCAAAATTTTTAAAATTTTTGGATTAATCTTGTTTGTTGGTTTTTCACCCTTTAATTTTTTAAAAAGGGGTCACAATGCGGGTATTCCCCCCAAATTTTTTCATGTTCCTTTCCCTTTATTTTTTTTGAATTGGGGCACTTATCATCTTTTTAAATTTTGTTAAAAATTTAAATAGATATCTTAAATTTCCCCTTTTTTTTCTAGGTACTTCCTCCTAACCCCCTTTTAAACCCCCAACTGGATTAAATTTTTTTCCCAGCTTGCAGCTGTAACACGAGACGATTTCTCTCCTGATTTTGTCACTATTTTTTTTTTAATCTCTATTTTGCTTTTTTTTTTTTTTCTTTGGGGTTTATACTTATAATCTTTTTTTTTTAGAACTTAGCTTCTGGCAACTTACAAAGATGGGTTAAAGGAAAGTTTACTTTCAGAATTTTTTTAAAGGGCCCCCAAAATGTCTATTCTCCCCAAATTTTTTTTGACTGACATTTTGGGGGGATAGGGATTTGTTAACAAAAACTAAATTTACCCACTTTTTGATAAAGGCATTTTTCCCCTTTGTCTTTTTTTGCTGTCCCAGATGTTTAAAAACCCTTTAGCAAATTTTATTCCATTCCTTTATAATTGCCCCTTTACTTTCACGGGGAAGCTTTTAGGATCATTTTATCCTTGGTCTAAAATTTTAAAATGTCAAAATTAAACAAGATTTTTTCTCATAAATTTTGAAGAGCATTTGGGGAAATTTTTTAAAAGGGGAAATTTCCCTTTTCCCCTCATCTTTGAAAAAATATCTTGTGTTGTTTTTTGATGATACCCTTTTTTCCCTTTTCGGGAACCAACTTTTTCAGGATATTGGGCCTTTTTATAAAAGCCAATTTCTTTTTTTTTCCTCATATTTCACACACCTCTGTCCTTTTATTTGTGGCCTGGGAGATTTTTTTAAACCATTTTCCTAATTTTTCTTCTGAAATTTCATTTGGCCCCCCTTTAATTTTTAAATTTTCCCTAAGAGCCTGTATTGCTTTCTGGTTGTTTTCTTTTTCATAGCTCCTGTTTTTGATTTAAAACGAATGCAATATCTTTTATAAAAATATATTTTGGGAAGTAATAAGCATTTAAAGTACTCCCCATACTATACTCTTTTTCCCCTTTTCTGAATTATATGTATCTTTTTTGGGGGCCTGTTTTTTCTGTTTTTTCTTTTTTCACTCATTTTTAAAAAATTTTTCTAAAATTTTTAGTAATCCTCATTTGTATATTTAAACGACCCTTTAAAAAAACCTTTGGGGAGTCTTAGGGATGGGGGGCCTATGGATCACCCAATTTCCCCTTTTAATTTTTTATTGTTTTTTTTTTTTTGCAGGACCTACATTTTAAGTTTGCCAAACCTTTTTTCCCTGGGGCCATTTATTTTTTTCCCAAAAAGAAAGATTTTTTAAAAAAATATTTTTTTATTTAATTTTGTATCCTTGGCTGCATCGGGTCTTTTTTTGTGGCACAGGGGTATTTTAAATTGGGGTCTTTCAGGATTTTTTCATTGCACCCATGCTTCTCCATTTTCCCAAGCACATGGGCTTAGTTTTTTCTGCATGTGGGATCTTATTTCCCCCCAACCATTGCTGAACGTGTGTCCCCTGCATTGCCGGGGGGAATTTTAAACCCACGGGGGGCCACCAGGGAAGTCCCGAAAGATCTTTTTTAACTTTCCCTTTTTCTGGTGAAAAAAAGGCCAAAAGGCCCTGAAAATAAAATGGGGAGGGAGACGGGAATTTTGACTTTCAACTAGAACCTTTTTCCAGCTCCACATTTCTTTCCTTTTTTTTAAACCCTAAACCAGTTACTTGCGAGTCCTAAGCTTCCCCCTTAATTTTGGCTTTATGTGTTTTTCATAAGAAATCAAAAATTTTGGGCTGTGGCTTCCTCTGCCTATTTCCCCTCTACTCTCTCAACCTCTTTTCCCCCACCTTCCTGAACCCCCATCACTCTCAATTTGAAATTCATTGATGTCATTCTACTGAAGGCCCTCTTGTTTCTTTTAAATTTTTTTAAATAAAATTTATCCCCCCCCTTTTTTTTTTTCATGTCATGTAAGTGAGTTTCAGGAGGGAGAGAAGATATATTTATTGGCCCAACCCCAAAAGGAACAAAGATTTTCATTTTCTTTCTTTTAAAATTTTTTGCTTTCCCTGGCTCTAAAAAAATAAAAATTTCTAAAAAAAACTGCTCTTTGAAAAATTTTTCAAAAAAATTTTTCTTTTTAAATTCCCCCCCCCTTCCCCCATAAATAGTTTCCCCTTGCCCCCTCAGGCTAAAGTTTATTCCCCCAGAAAAAAATTCAGGGCCCTTCAAGAAAGCGGGCCCAAAAAAAAAAAAAAAAAGAAAAAAAAAAAAGAAAGCAGGCCACAAGAAAAAAAGGTGATAAAAAGAATTTCCTGTGGAACTTCTTAAACAAAATTAAAGAGTTTTTTGGGGCGGGAAAAAAAGAAAGACTTTGAGCACAAACACCCCAGGCTTGAGTAACGACATAGATAGAAATTAGAGGTTAGTGAAATTCCACAGCCTTCAAGACAGATGAATGCTTTCTCTTGTTTTTCCCTTTTTGGGAATTTTTTGCAAATCATCTTTGCACAGGGTCCTGAAACAGCAGGAGTACCACAGCAAAAAAAAAATTTTATGGTGTGGCTTGTTAATGGTATTTCTGTTATCCTTGGCTCCCATTATTAAAAGGGATGCAGGTGTTTTCACAGAAAAGATAACCTCACAACCCCTCATAAAAAAAACCCTTTGGGTAAATTTTTAACTGAGTTCTAAAAAAAAAAACCCTACTAAAACCAATAAATAGTCATCATTTAAAAAGGGAATATTAAAAATAAAGTTGAAAGGGGACGGGAAGTTTACAGCCAATTTGGAAAAAAAATTTTCAAAGGGAGGCAAACGGGCCAAAAAGGGCCTATAAAGAGGGAAAATTTTAAAGTCAAAAGTTAGCATTGTAAAAAATAAGAAATTAAATTTGGCTAGCTATCACAGTTTTAAAAAAACTTAAATCCAGGCAATAAATAGAAATAAAATATGGGAAAAAAGATCAAACCCTTGTGGCACCAAAACCCCCACTGTTTTCCTTTTGATAAACCCTTGTGTACTTTTTTTCCACATTATCTGGGGGTGAGGGATAATTCACAACACAAAGTATTTGGGGAAGCCAATTTAGTTTTTACACCAAGTTTTAAAATTTTTTTCCCAGAATCTCCCCTTTAAATGGGAAATACTTAACCCTTCCGGGTTTAAAGGATACTCAGGAATTGACCCTCCCAGTTTTTTTAAGACCCAAAACTCGGAGGCTTAAACGGGAAATTATTATTCTTTTTCCCAGAGACAGATGAAATTTTATCTTTCAAAAACGACCAAAAGATGGGCTTGGAGAGAAAAGAGTTTTTTTTTTTTTAAGCCCTCCATTGTAGGGCTTATTAGCACTTAGTTCTTTTTTTGGAAAATTTTTTTTCATTAGAAAGATCACTTTTTTAAAATTTTACATTTTTCCCACCCAAGAGAAAGAAAAAAATATAACAACTTTGGCTCTCTTTAAAAGGGTAATAACTTGGCAAAAAATTTTCCTTTTAATGCAAACCCGTGATTTTAAATTTATGCTGTTTTTTTAAAAAACACTTGTTTTTTAAAATTAATAAAATTAAAATATTTTTTAAAATATTCTATTTTTTTAATTAAAAACTGTTCTTGAAAAGATTAAACCTAAAAAATTTTTTTTTAGATAAAAACATAGCAACAAAGATAAATATTTTAAAAAAAGAGAAAACACCTATATGCCCACTAAGGGGAACTGTTTTTTTTTTTTGTATATTTCAAATTTTCCAAGGGGCCAAAAACCCCCGCAGGGCCCGAAAGATACTTTGGAAATCAAAAAATCCAAATTCTTTTTTTTCAGGGGAAAAAAAAACTAAGATTTTCTCCACAGAGAACGCAACTGCAAGGGGGGGGAAAAATCACTATTTAAGTAAAATAATATTAACCCCCCTTAAAAGCATCTTTGGAGAAATTTCAACTGCAAAATTAGATTACTTTTAAAAAAAACTACCAAAAACCCGGAATTTTTTACAAAACAATGTAATTCAAAGTGTCCGGATTTTTGGATTTTAATTCAAAATTCCCATAATGCTATGCCCTTGCTAAATACCCAAACCCGCTGCAGATTGTTTTTATCCTGGGAAAGCACTCTCCTTGATAAAAAGGCAAACTGGGAAATTTTAAAAACTGCACTTTTGATTTTTTTCTCTCCTATAACTCAAAGAACTGAAAAAGCATGAAAAAGGGGGGGGTTTTTTTGTTGGGGAAAAGGACGCTTTCAAAAACTGTTAAAAAACTGAAATTGCTTTTCTGGACAAGACCCCCAAAGGGGGAAAAGAATCCTCCATTCTGAAAAAATTTTGCTACTAAACAGGAATAAAATCCCGAAGCAAAACATTTAATTTTTTATTTTCCCCCAATTTGCCTAGCTGATCTCAGAAAATTTTTTTGAATTTTTAAAAATTTTATGACTTTTCCTTTCCCGAAAGTGAAAGGCACCCTTATTTTTCCCCTCTGGGAAAACCTTTAAATGAAAAGACTTGGGGGGATTAACAGGGCTTTAAAATGCCCCCTTTTCCTCTTAAAGCTTCTTAATATGCCTGGGCCAAAACCTGCAAATTTTTTGGGACCCCCCTTTCCCTTTCCCTTTATCTTCCCGCCCCTTTATATCATTTTCTGTAACAAAACCTCAAGGCTCTCCCTTTTTTGTTTTATCCCCTCTCTCCATCCACACAAACCCCAAAACTTTAGTACTAGGGTTTATATCCAAAAAATAGGAACAATAACTGCTTTTTTTTTATTTCCTCTCAGAGTACCAAACTGCTTTTTCTAATAAGCTTTATTTTAATTTTTTTTTTTAAAATTTAGATATAGTTGAGGGACAATATTTTTAAAGTTAAATTAAACAACACAGTGATTGACCCTTTTTTAAAAAATTTTTTACCCCTTTTTTAAATTTTTAAACAAATATTGGCTCTATTTCTTGTTGGTAAAATATAACCTTGTACTTTTTTAAAAACAAATAATATTATGAAAAAAAAATACACTCCTATTCAAACTGTCAGAAATCCTTTTTTACCCCTGTCTTAAAAAAAATGTCCAAAGTCTGACCATTTATTTTTCATCTCCCCCCACTTTAAACCCCGGTCCAAGCCCGCAATAGCTTTTGAGCATCCAAAGTGATTGTTCAAAAAATTAAACCCCAGATTTTGTCATTTTTTTTCTCAAAGGAAATTCTTTTTCAATTTATACAAAGTTTTTCAACTTCAATTCCCACTTCTCCCCCTGTGCTCCAATTTCATAGACCCCTTTTCACATTTCTTTAAATGCCAAAATAGGTGATTTCAGAACTTTTCACTTGCTGTTTTATTTTGCCTGGAGTATTTTTTCCCTTTAGATACGCACTGTCAATTTCTTTTGTCATACAAAGGCTTGTCAAGCTAAACCCCCCTATTACACTAAGATCACAAACCCTTTTTTTTTATTTTCACCCCAGCATAAGCACCACATTTTATTTTTCTTCTTTTTTTGTCTCCTTTCCCCATTAGAGTAGGATTCTTTGTGTAAAGGGGGTTGTTGCCCCAAGTCGCTCAGTTGTGTCCACGCTTTTTGACACCATCAACTGTACCTGCCAGGCTCCTCGTTCCCCGGAATTTCCCCCGGCAAAAATACTGGGGTGGGTAGCCATTCGTTCTCCAGGGGATCTTTCAGCCCAGGGGGTTGAATCCAGGCATTGCAGGCAGATTTTTTTAACCCTCTGAGCCAAACCCGGAAACCCCGTAACTATAAACTTTTCCCTTTGCTTAAACTCAAGCACCTAGAGTAGTCTGGACAAAAGTGGGTGCTCAAAAATACTTTTTGGGTTTTTGAAAAGATAGTTGGGAAAATATGTGTCATGGGATCAAAAAAAGCAAAGATGGAGACAGCACTAGACAAAATTTTTACCCTCCCAATCTTTGTAGTTTGGAGAAAAATGGCAGCTCACTCCCCTAAAATCCCTTTCCTGGAAAATTCCATGGAAGGAGGGGGCCCGATAGTCTACAGTCCATGGGGGGGCTAGGGGTTTGGGCACCCACTGAACAACTTCATTTTCCCTTTTTATTGGTTTCCTTTTTTGGTAGGAAATGGCAAAAGCGCCCAGTGTTCTTGCCTGGAGAATTTCCCCTGGACAAGGGGCCCTTTGGGGGGCTACAGCCCATGGGGGGCAAAATCAGATAAAGACTAAGCAACTAACACACACACAAAAATCTTTTGTAAGTAGAAAATTCCCCTTTCCTTTTTTTAGTTTTTTACATCTCCCTTTAAGATGGGCCCCACTTTGGGGAAAAAAAGCACTTTTCCCCTGTCAAAACCTCAAAATTTTGGGCCCCTAGGGGGGGAAACCATCTTATTTTCAAATTTATCCTGAACATTTCACACCTTTTTTAAGGTTTTAAAAAAAGAAAGGGAGGGGCTAAATTAAAAAAGAAAAATCCCCGGTCTTGACCTTCAATTTCTCAAAATTTTTTAAAAAAAAAAAAAAGAAATCTAAAAATAGGATTTTTTTAAAATCATTAAAGAAAATTTTTTACATACTGGGGTCTTTAAGAATTTACTCTGGATAGCACCCCCAATTTTTTTCCTTGCTAAAAAAAGCCCCTTTTTTGGGTTATCCAACACCCAAATTTTACACTGCTTTTTTTAACGGCCCCATTAACTTAGAATAAATCCTTTATGCCTGAGGGACAAAAAACTTAACAAGGGGTGTCCATGAAAAAACAAAAATTCCCTTTTCTCCCCTCCTGAGGCCAATGCGTTACTCCTTCAGTGATGACTCCCTTTTTACTATAAAGGGGAATAATAACTTCCTGGTTCCAAAATGATCTATTTTTTTTTTAAACCTGAAGGAATAGTCCCTGACTTTTGAATTTTTTGTTCTGACCCAACTAGGGTGAAAACCAAAACTTCCCCCCAGGACTTTTTTTCAAGTTACCTGAGGGCCTCCTTTTGGACTTGTACTTCTGGCTCAAATAAAACCCTGTTTTTCCCATTAGGGGAATTTTTCTTTTTTCCCTTGACAAATCCATATTTCCAAGAGGAAAAAAACGGAAAAAAATGATGTGATAAATTTAAAAAAATCACGCTAAAAATCAAATTTATCTTAAAAATCCCCAGACAGTAGAAACCCCCACTTTGGCTTTTTTTTCCCCCGATTTTTTTCCCTTTTTCAAAAGACCCCACACCCCTGCCACTAACGGGGTGTTTTTCAAACAAAAAAAGAGATCTAGATTTCTTTCGGTGAACATTACGTAAGGGGCGTTCCCTTTGACTTTTACAACGTTCTGTTCTAATTTCGGCTTGAATTGACCAAAACCCCCCAAAAATCCAAGGGGACCCCCTTTTCCCCGGGGCCCAGGACCGAAAAAAACCTTTGGGGGGTTACCACTCCCTCAAGGTCCGGGGAAAAAAAACTGCCGGTTGAGACGCTCCTCGCCCGGAAACGCGCCACAGCCTCCTTCGCTCAGTCGGTACATTTCCCTCCAAAAAGCCCACCACCCGCTTTCCCCGTTGAAAATGGAGTGAAGGCTGCCGCCCCCTTCCCCCAAAGAACCCCCGGGGGACCCCCTTAGCCGATAGGGGGGCCTCGCGTCCTCTAGCCCCACCCCGCGCCCCAGGACGGGTGGGGGAGGGGCGGCGGCGCTCGCGCTGCGTCGAGTTTCCCAGAATTCCCAGGGGGCCGTAGGGAAAGTTTACGGGACGTAGGCGGCGACAGCGGCCGGCCGCAGTAGCGGTACTGGGTGGCCACAGAGGACCATGGCCCTGGCCGGGCCGTTCCTGGCTCTTTTCTCGGAGTCCTGGGGCCCAGCGACGCGGAGCCGGCAGACTTCGGGAAGGAACTGACAAGCGCTTGAGCGGTGACCGGCGCCGCTTAGCGCCCCGAACTTTTGCGGCAGTCCTTGTGGGCACCCCGGGCTGGGGAGAGGCGGCGGCGGCGGCGGCGCGGGAGGGAGGAGGCGGGGGCCCGGCCGGGCGAAGGTTGGCGGGGGGGGGACGCCCCGGCGTCCGGCGGCGGAGCCTTTGGGCGGTTGCTTGGCGTGGCCTGGGGCCTTGTGGTCAAGGATGCTGTCCCGAAAGAAAACCAAAAACGAAGTGTCCAAGCCGGCCGAGGTGCAGGGGAAGTACGTGAAGAAGGAGACGTCGCCTCTGCTGCGGAAATGGAGTGTCGGGCGGGGTGCGCCCACACCTGGCCTGGGCGGCCGCGGGCTACGGGGGACCCGGCTGGGTGTCCGACGCCGCTCCCCGCGCTTTTTCTTTCCTTTTGGCCTCTGTGGAATTTTTTTTTTTTTTAAATGTCTGGAGTGATGTTCGTTGTTGAAAGCTGATAAAGAGTAAAAAACTTAAGTTAGTCCCATCTCCGTCTCCCCCACCCCGCCCCTCAAAATCCACGGGACTTCCCTTCTTGAAGCTATGTTTGTTTGGTTTTGATCACTGGAAGAAAGATGTTCTTTAGGAAACAAATTGGTTTCATCCCCTGGTTCTGTAGGAATTAAAGGGATTACACTGGGGCACGTGTTTTCCTCTTGTTACGTCGGATTTGCATTGTGTTTGCAAACATTGCGAGTGTCACTCGCCCTGCTCGAAGTTGTGCGAACGCTTGAGTAAATTCTTAGTCCAGCTGTTGGATGGGGGACGTCCGGAGGTGAAAGCTGACCGTCGCCTATTGTAAGCTGCTGGCCTAAAAAGCCTCGTCAATTGTAGATCCAGGGTTGAAGAAGCCAAAAATTATATGTTTTTGGGGCTGTGTTCATGAGAATTTCTTCAAATAAAACCTGGAAATACGCCAAAGACTCAAAATAATTTCCATCATACTTTTGGGAAATTACGAAAAAAGTTGTGTGTGTGTTTGTAAACATTTTTTAAATGGAGTGCATTTAGCTGGCACTTTACTTATTTCAATTTAAGAAATTTGACTCTAAATTTTCCGACTGAATTTTTTAAATTTTTAATTCTTGCTTGTGTGTTAGAACATTTGTGAGGTAAGGAGCAATTTTTTTGGTGTTCATACTGAATGCTGGGCCCTTTGTGTAAGTTTCCTTCTTGGAAAACTGGTGACTTTGTGACTTAAGCATTACCTCCATATTGTAATTGGGAAAGCTTTTCATAGAGGTTTTTCTAGTAATATTTGCCCAAGATTCGCCCCAAAAAAGGGGTGGAGAGCATGTTTTTCCATTATAACCACATCATCAACCTTCCAGATTTATCCCCTGTATTTTCATGCTTTCTTACAGAACGATCGGATGGGTACATCAGTAACCTGAAACTTTATTTTAAAAACTTTTTTAATAGTTTATTTTTCATTTATGTAGTCTCAGGATTTTGGGGCCAAATTTAAGTTTAACTTGCAGTTAGCTTTTTAGATTAACCAGTGTTATTCAACTTCCTTAAAATCATGAAATGTGGGTTTTCCACACCTTTTAGGCAAATAACTTTAGATATATAGTATTTTGTTTAAATTCATCAAATGTTGAACCTTGTTTAAAGTGGATAATAATTTTTGTCTGCTTGGCTTTGTTGCATATTTTAAAATTTTCGTGCCCTTCTGGGTACTGGGCTACTTAGCGGAACTAATAAATGGTCTCCCAGATCCAACTTTCTTTTTGTTTTAAAGGTGTGTGCTTTTTAACTATGGAATGCTTAAGGTATTTATTTAAGTTTTATATTCAGAAGTACTCTATCCCTTTAAAGCCATTGCCGTTTTCTTCTGTTTTGAATTATAATTGTTCTTAAAGGAGCCATGATTTTAGACTTGCGTTTTTTTTTTGTTTTTTTGTTTTTGAAACTGATTCAACATTTTGTGGGGTTTTTGAAATAAGATTAAAAAATTTTTTTAATTTTCATAGCTTAATTTTAGTTTTTTCCCTGTCTTTTGAGTATTTTTACTATTGCAAACTTAATTTCCAAGAGTAAAATTTGCCAGGTTAATAATTTTTAAATTTTTTAAAAGGAATTCACCTTTACAATGTTTGAGAACAGCATTATGTTCTGTTTCATTTTTTAAATTGTGTTTTACTTAAAGAAGAGTTTGGGGGGGAATTTGGAAATGAAGTAAAATCGGCAAAACAAACTAATATTAAATTATGCTGGTAACTGTATCCATTTGTTAATTGTTTACTATTTTTTGCATTATATTCATGAGTATTTCATTTAATATGTATTTTGTAGTTAAACTTAGTGATCTTTATTCCATATTATGTTTGGTAGTATGCAGAAAATGTTTTGATTCTGGTAGAGCAATACTTTTAAACACATTCAAACAAATTATAAATTCATTTGAGTAGGAATGTGGCAATCAGCCTTCAATTTTAAAATACCAGATACTTTTCTAAAGTTTTAAATTGTATTTTCTTAAGTCCATTGAAATTTTTCATTTTGGGGTAAGATATAAATAAACATTGGAAAAAATAAAAAAAATAAACATTGGAAAAAATAAAAATTGGAAAAGCATATTTAAATTACTAGTCATTTTATTCTTTTGTTTTATTATAGATCTTATGGCCCTTCTTTTATCCGGCATGGTTTCCAACAATTCCAAGACGAACTGATATCTGTCTTCCAGATTCAAGCGCTAATGCCTTTTTCAGCTTCTGGAGATGAATAGTTTCAAGAAACCATAGTTTCCTTTTGAACTCCAATTCAAAGAACACCTCAGGAAATGATTTAGAAGAGAAAGCAACAGATTATCTGCACCTTCTTACCTTGCCAGGAGTCCCAGCAGATGTCCCTAGGGAATAATGGCTCTTCTCAGGTCATTTTTAACAGAAGTTAACTTTCCTCCCGAAAATGGAGACTTGGTTCCCGATATTATTATTCAGATAATTTTTTTTTGATGGTCAGAGGGCGCCCACTTGGAGATCGTGCACATGAAGACTATAGTTTTTACGAATACAACCATGATCTCTTCCAAAGAATGCCACAGAATCAGGGGAGGCATGCTTCAGGAAACTTAAAATTATAAATATGACATTTGTTTGTATATTTATAGATTTATTAACACTTCATTAAGATGATGTTTTTTCTGGATTTTCTTGAAAAGCCAACAGATACTCCTAGAGAATACTACTTTGTTTTGCTAGTCTTTCTAAGCTAGCTTGCAAATAATTATTCACCTGCATGAGGGAAAGAATTTTATGTCCATTAACTCATCTATTTAACTTATTTTATAAAAGCTTGATACATATCTGAAGGCTGTCTAGGCAGTATGAACTTTGAAAACTTAGAGATTTTAATGTCTATAGTTTGGATTGACTCTAGGTTTAGATTTGGTAGAACGGGATGGTTATGACTTCAAAAAAACTGGACTTAAACCTGGGAAAGCAAAGGCAAATAGAAGAATTGGGCATGGTAGGGGGATACCATGGACAACTGCATCATAAGCTTAGTTTAGAAACTTGCTCTTTTTTGTTTTTTAAACAGACCTTTTTTGTAGTTAAATAATTTTTTTCCTGGTTTAAAAAGGCTATTGTCAAATGGTTGATTGTGTGTTGTGGTCCTTTTGTTCTTTTTGCAAGGGAAAAATATTTTCCATATAATTTTTTTAAATTCTGCTTTCCTGTGTTTGCTGACTTTGGACATAGTACAGGGAGCAGAAGAGAGGTAAATGCACAGTTCTACTTTATTCCTAAAGTACTAGATTACACTAGGTAAACTGAAAGCAAGCTGAAAAAAATCAAACTTTTTCATCTAATTTTTTTTTTTCCCAGTAAGTAGTAGCTTTACAGGTTGGCAGGATAAAAAATAAAACATATCGATAACATTTACACTCATTCATTTAATTTTTAATATGTCTAGTATTTTCCCTTTTGGTATCTGTTTGATACCTTAATTGGGAGAACAAAACCCATATATTTTCCAAATGATCACAGATGAGTTTATTGTTGCACTTTGTGTAAGGGAGTTTAGAAAAAGAGATCAGCATAGGCTAGAATGCATAGAGAATGGTTTCGTGGAAGAGGTGGGATCTGAACTGTTTCTTTGAAGCTTGGACTTCAGATTGACAGGAGACGTAGAAAGGACATGGTAGGTGAAAAATCAGTGAAAAACAGCAGATATGTAAACCAGGGAACTGTGTCGTTCTGTCTAGTTTGAAGAAATAAATTGGAATAAGTTGAATAAGGTGGAAAAGAGATTAGTAATGCAGCAGCAGGTGTACAATTTAACTCAGGTCAAGCAAAAAACCGTTGCAGATTTCAAAAGGACGAGATTTTAATTTATGAAAGCAGGGTTGAAATATTAGTTTAATTTGTTGTATTCGGAATAGATTGCTAGAGGAAAGAGGACCTCAGGTACCTGGTTTTAGAGACGAAAATGCAAAAATTATGGATGCATTTGAAGGAAAAATGAGATTTAATTAAAAAGTTTAGGAGAAATTAATCATTTAAGTTTTGAAAATTGAAGAATAGTGTGGAAAGGTTTGGGAAGAGCACCTTTTTTAGTGAAAGCTGACATTCAAGTTCATTGGATACTGAAGAGGAGAGGTTTTTAGACATAGAAATACTGCAGTGAAAATAGGCAGTACCTGTTTTGTTAAAAAGTGCTTCTAGGTTAAAGGATTGACATTTGCATACTTTAGTGCTTATTTTGGCTATTTGTAATATCCACACTCAGAAAACTTAAGTCATGGCATCCAGTCCCATCACTTCATGGAAGATAGATGGGGAAACAATGGAAACAGTGAGTGACTTTATTTTGGGGGCTCCAAAATGACTGCCTGATGGTGACTGCAGCATGAAATCAAAAGACGCTTCCTTGAAAGAAAAGTATGACCAACCTAGAACAGCATATTAAAAAAGCCAGAGACATTACTTTGTCGAAAAAGGTCCTTGTCCTATGTCAAGCTATGTGATTTTTCCAGTTAGTCATGTATGGATGTGAAGTTGGACTATAAGAAAGCTGAGTGCCGAAGATTGTTGCTTTTGATAGTTTCTGTGGTGGTGGAGAAACGACACTTGAGAGTCCATTGGACTGCAAGGAGATCAAACCAGTCCATCCTAAAGGAAATGCAGGGTCTCTGAATATTCATTCGAAAACTGATGTTGATGCCGAAGGCTCCAATATTTTGGCCATATGACTGTTGGGAAGAAAACTGACTCATTGGAAAAGACCCTGATGATGGAAAGATTGAAGGAGGAGGAGAAGGGGTACGACAGAGGATGAGATGGTTGGATGGCATCACCGACCTCAAACCACAATGGACAATGAGTTTGGGTAACGCCTCCAGGAGTTGGTGATGGACAGGGAACCTAGCAGTGCTGCCCGGTCCATGGGGTAGCAAAGGGTTGGACACGGCTTGGGGGGGAGTGACTGAATTGACCTGAATGTTGTATAGTTTTTAACCTTAAGAAATAGTTTGTTATCCAGTAGTGAGTTTTAAAAATAAAGTTCATTTTTATAAATTTTTTAGAGTAATACCTGCCTGTTATAGAAATTTGCAAAATGCAGAAAAGTAAAGGTAAAGCACTCATCATACCAGAGGTTCTTTGTATTTAGTTATTTGGTTCATCTTTTTGCATGACATTATTTTTGTTTTTTAAACAATGTTGTGATTATATCCAATACAGTTTCTTATACCTGCTTTTTTACTTGAATGAGTTTTTCTTATGTTAAGCACTATTTTTGTGGTGTTTTGGTGCCCTGTAATTTTCCATTTGGTACATGTCTTATGGTTAATATTTAAATTATTTTGCACTGGATGTCAGTTGTACCATGAGAACTCTTAAGTTGTGGCATGTGAGATCTAGGTCCCTGATCAAGATTGAACCCTGGTCCTCTGCCTTGGGAGACTAGCCACTAGACAATCAGGGAAGTCCCAGTATTTTCAGTGTTAGTGAGGATCTGACCTAGTCTGGGATCATTTGGAAAGGGGAGAAGTGGGACACATCTGCATTGGATGGCCTTGGCCAACTGATGGTTATTGAGGGATGAGGGGAAAAAAAAGTCAGGATTAGCAAAGCACCTGGCTGTATAAGAGGTGCTGTAAAAAATAATGGTTGAATAAGTGAATGGATCCACAGATTTCAAGTCTGTACTGGAAATAATAGCTTATAGCAATCCGTTTGTCATTAATGAAGATTATTGTTCTTTACATTTACCTTTCCCATATATATTTATGTTGCAGACATCACTGATAGCTCATGACACTTTTATGCCTAAAGTATGAAGAATTGATGATACCAAGTTAAAATCTGATACCAGTGTAAATATTTTAAAATTCTGATTTGAAAAGTGTTGAGTAAATACTGTAAGAAACTAAATTTCTACTGATCCTGTCTTAGGATCCATACTTACACAATCTGATACAGTTCTTGTAATTTTAATGACAGACTTTAAAACAACTTTTTCCAGTCATATTTTAGAAATAAATAAAAGTTAATTGGATATTTTTTCAAATTAAAGAATGTTATTTGGAAAAAGATTTGTATTAGTTGCAGCAGTGTACATGCTTAAGAAATTTCACTTAACATTAATTTATACCAGGCAATAAGATTAATATTATACCTTTTAGAGATAAAAATGATACTACTTTACAGGAGTCTCTTAAGTGGCAGGGAGGATTAATAACCAATTATGTAACCCAATAGAAAAGCCTAATAGCTGTCTTTTCCAGAGGGAAAAAGTCTCATATGAGACAGCAGCTGGAAATTTCTTGAATCATCTTGAAAAGACTTGAAACTTACTGTATTTTCACATGCTGGAGAGAGTGCAAGAAATTTGAATGAATGGAAAGGAGAAAGTAAGTTTGTGGGAGAGTAAGGATGTGTTCTAGACAGATTTATTTTCACAGGTTTTAAATTTTGGTTGCTGTTACTAATGCAATAAGCATAAAAAAGGTATGGAAGAAAACAGTTTTGTGCCTTGACCGTCTGAGCCAGCATGGAAGCTCTGAGAGTAGTAATTCCTGCCAGTTAGTTGTTAAACTCTGAGGAGACGCCTTGTCTCAAGGGTTAATTTCATCTCACTGTAGTTAGCAGGAGTACAAAAAACAAGTTGTAGAAATATCTTACAGGGTGTTTAGGGCCTAGGATGTTCTACATTTAGCTGAAATTTGACCTTTAACATTTTGGCCTACATACCATCAGGCAGTTTACTGAATGTGCCAAAGAAAGAAAATTCTGCTGTTAACAGGAAGTCTTAGTTGGAATACTAAAGGCAAATTGAATTCCTTTGTTTTGTGCCTAAATAATTTAGTTCTATGCAATTTTAAGTATCAAACTTTTAAATATTATTTTTAAAGACAGCTAAAGAAATCAAGTTATAAACATCCAATTAAAAAGGGCCAGGCTTTACCAAACAAATACTGGAGTTATGTTTACTCCAGGAAATGCATAATTATTAGTAACCCTAATCTTCTTTTGAGGATGTGGTAATAATCCTTAGGGGCACAGTTTTACTTGTATTATTTGAAGAGGAGGAAAAAGGCACTTGGCTTTGTTTAATCCATATAATTTTTTATCAACATCTTAATTATAACACGGGCTGTAATGTTTAGTATTATCTTGGAGCTCATATCTTTCATTAGGATTCCAGATGCCGTTTTATTTTTTGTAATTACTTTAGCATTAGGAAGCTGTAGTTTTTGAGCTTGTCTGTAAGGGCAGATCTTGTAGATATCTGCCCAGTTGTGTGACATTAAGTTCTTTGGAGGAATATCTAGTGAAAGCTTTGTGGAGAGACAAAGTAATATTTTATTGGTGTCTTTGGAAATTATGTATTTAGCTTATTAATGTTTTAGTTTATTTTATATAAGTGGAAGGTGCTTGTGCAATTAATTCCTGCAAATGAAAGTTATTTTAAAGATTATGAATTCACTTTTTTCTCAGATTAATTAAAGTTATGGAGAACTATTATTTTTTTCTTATAGCTCAGAAACAAGTTCAGAATTACAGATTGCATTTTCTTTTACTAGCGACAGTCGTATTTTTCTTTGACGAATTACGGTTGACCTTTTGTGGTATGGTTATGTTGTAGGTAATAGATTTGTCATTTGACCTTACAACCATCTGTATGGCCTTTGGTAATGTAACTTACTTGAACCTTTGTTTCCTCATCTGTAAATTGATAATCATACCTTGTCTCAGAGAGTGATTGAGTTGAAATAGTATACATATGGGAAAAGACCCGGAAAAAGAGTAGACATTCATAATTGATAGTTCATGTTTTTGGTAAGAATGTTATGGGGCTCTTCTATGCTTTTTCCAATTTGGCATATTTATATCGAAGTTTCCTTTTAGTGTTTTAAGAGTGGGTTTTGGGGTGTTAGAG
>JAJLRB010002257.1:0-29181 GCA_020976825.1 Odocoileus hemionus
GTATTCTTGCCTCAAGAATTCCATGAACAGAGGAGCCTGGCAGGCTGCTGTCCACAGGGTCGAAAAGAGTTGAACACGACTTATGACTATCACTTTCACAGACTTCTTTATGATCCACTTCTTGTATCTGTACATGACTACTGGAAAAACCATAGCTTTGACTATACGACTCTTTGTCAGCAAAGAGATGTTTCTGTTTTTTAATATACTGTCTAGTTTTGTCACAGCTTTTCTTCCAGGGAGCAAGATTATTTTTATTTCCTGACTGCAGTCACTGTCCGCAGTGATTTTTGAAGTCCAAGAAAACTAAATCTGTCACTGTTTCCACTTTTTCCCATCTATTTGCCATAAAGTGATGGGATTGGATGCCATGATCTTAGTTTTTTGAATGTTGAGTTTTAAGCTAGCTTTGCTATTACATATATACACACATTCATATATGCACAGCAATGACAGTAACATCACAGATTGTCACTTATCCCTCTTTGATTATTAAAGTATACTCTAGATTTCACAAAATTGAGATGTGGAAAACACATGGCTAAAAATCATTGAAATGCAGCAAAACACTTCACCTGGCAATTTCACAGTATATAATATTTTTCAGCACATGCGAAAAATTTACAAAAATTGGCCACATGGTGTCTCAACACATTGTAATGGATTGTATAATTTATGTAATGTTTTCTCTGATCACAGTACTATTATGTTTGAAATCTATACGAAAAGGAAAGCTAAAAGAATCCCATATATTTGAGCATAAAATTATACTTCTAAGTAACCAGTAGGTCAAATAAAATATTAAAATAGCAAAAATACTTTAAAATGAACTTAGAAAAAATTTTCATTTTAAACAAATATACTATGCTAGGCAGGAAGGAAAAATGAAATTAGAAAAATAACAGAAAAAATAATCCTGAAGAAAATAGGAAGAGGTAAATGAAGGTAAGACTAGATATTAATGAAATAGAAAACAAATATGCTAAAGAGATGAGTGATTCTAGTTCCTTGAGTAGGTAAACCTCTAACGAGAAGCATCAATGATGAACACCTCCTGGGGCCTGCACTTGAGAGTGTGTTGCTAAGATGTCTGCCTCCAGGGCAAGAGGCCAATCCATTCTGTCACTTTCATGTCACTTTCTTAACTCACAGAGATTTTGTTTTCCCTGAGATGTCCTTAACCTTGCTTTTGTCGCCCCTGGGGCTCTGCCTCGGGAATGGGGCTAGTCAGAACCCTGCACAGGCTTTGTATCACTGATCTCAAAGAATGGACACTGGCAAGGAGCTTTAGCACTATCTGTAGGCTTGTTAAAAATGCAGAGTCTCAACCCTAGCTCCAAATTCACTGATGCAGAATCTGCCTTGGAGCAAGATCCTCAGAAGATTCTATGCACAGTCGGGTCTGAGGAATGCTGGCTTTAAAAGATCGGGTGAGAGGATGCTCATTGTCACCTGACCATCAGGTAGACCCAGGCAGGTGGCCCCTGCAGCCCCTAATCTCCAGGCAATAAGGATCATGAAATTGATTCCCACTTCCACCTCCTGCTCCTCATTTCAACTTGCAGTACTGTCAGATCTATTTTTCCTTGTTCTTTTCTTTTTTTTTTTTAACATGTATTAATTGGCTAATCTGAGAAGATCTGGAAACAGAAAATGCCATTTTCTCACATGCTATCAGATAACTTCATTTAGTTGTATTGATACGTCTAGCACAGAAAACCCCTCCCTGTGGGACTGATAAGTAATCTTAGCACTGACTGCATTGCCTCAAAAGGCAAGTGGGCCCACATCAAGCTCCGAGATGAACAAACAAAAAAGTCAAAAGGAAGTCAAAAGAGGAAGAGAGAAAGCAGGTCACATACCCTCCCAGACAGGCTGGTCAGTCACCCCTAACAAGAGGGATGCACTAGCAGTTGGGCATGTTGGCTTGTGGGTTGTCTTGCTACCATCCTGGGTATCTTCTTGAACTCCTGCAGACTTTTCTACCAGAACAACTGTCTGAGCATCACCTTCAGTGTGGGGTAAAGAACAACTGTTTTTTAACAATCAACATTTTTTTTTTGTCTTTTGGAAATTTATTACGGATATTCTGTCTCCTTCTTGGGATAGGTTTGAGTGGGTTATACTAGAGCATAATTTCATAGAAACATTTGCATTTATCTCTTTTCAGAGTATGAATTACTTTAGGTCAGGGAAGTAGCAGAGTTTTGTCTGAGGAGAGGTTCAATTGATGATAGAAGAATAGAAAGCAAATGCAAATTTGCATCCTCTCAGAGTTGGCTTCGGGATTCTTGCAAGTTTTATTATAGACTCTACATACATTGGGTATCGTATACACCAAAGGGCGCTCAGTGTCAGGGCCCAGGAGATATTTATGTGTGCATGTGTGTGCTCAGCTGTATGTAACTCTTTGTGACCTTATGAACAAATAACTTACCAGGCTCCTCTGTCCATGGGACTTTTCCAATTGAGGATACTGGAATGGGTTGCCATTTCCTTCTCTAGGGAATCTTCCCAATCCAGGGATCAAACCCATGTCTCCTGCGTCTCCTACATTGGTAATTAGATTCTTTACAACTGAGCCAACTGGGGTTCAGCACTGTGTAAGTCAGGATTAAGCAGGCTATGGTTTACCTGTAGAATCCGTCAGAACAGTGGAACCACAATGAACAGACAACAGCTATGTGTTCACGGAGTCTTCTAAGATGAGGAGACTTTAGCCTGTGGGAACATTGCTTAAACTAGTCACGAGGTCCAAAGCAATTCCTGTCCTGTTAGAATGCCAGGACGGCTTTCTCTCTTACGTTTAGCTTACGTTTATAAAAGAGTCGACATGCAAAATTCCCCCCAATTTGAAATCTTTGACACTTTAAAGTTCTACAGTAGTAATTTGAGCACTTCCGTGACTTATTTTCAATACTTCCTAAAGCTTAATAGGGAAACCAAACATTTACAGTAATAAGTCCATGGAGGCTAGCTGGAATGGCCTGTTTCTTTTCACAAGCCTGGGATCTAGCTCGCTTAATGCTATTTTTATCATGGCTCACTGCTGTGAATTATCATTTTTGCTGTTACTGAGCTTTATTTGTAGAAGTTATTTGCTTTTCTTTAATGAAAGCAATCAGGTTAGTAGATGAAATCTGTTAATGCTTGAAGTTTCCATGGGTAGAAATACTGCCGTAGGACCCCTTGGTGATTAGAAAGAGCTACTGGCCCAAATAACTGCTCCTCTCTTGGCCATCATAGTTCCTAAATCTAGAGAAAAATCTGATCAGATCAGGAAGTCCTGATCTGGAAGTCATACATCTGCTTCCAAACAACTTGAGGAACATGTTCTCATAAAACTTTAAGGGGCAGATTATTACTCATGTTTTTTCCTATGTTTGTGCTCAAGGATTTTTTTTTTTAAAAAACTCTTATTACAGAACCTGAGGAAGATAGCATAGAAAAATTAACTATCAAATGATTATACTTTATGGCTTGTGGTGCAAAAATCTTGAATATATATTATCAGATCTAGCACATTTAAACAAAAAATATAACAAACCATGATGAAGTAAATTTATTCTAGGACAGTTCAACCTTGGGAATTTCTACAAATATAATTTATGTCACTAATTTGTCACAAAGATAGAAAAAAATAGGCTCACATCTGTAGAAAAAAAGGGCATTTTGCAATATTCCTGATTTTTTAAATATAAGACAATTTTAGTACATTAAGAATGAGTCAAAATGTCCTTAATAAAGAGTATTTGTAAAAACTAAATATGAATGTTGTACTTAATCATCTTTATCACTCTGAACATTCATTAGTTCAACAAACATTACCTGAGAATGTTCTGGGCACTTGATATTTCTCTCTGGAGTTGTGAGCCTCATGGACATATACGTAAAAGCAGTGGTTTGCCTTGAAGTTGCTGGGAAACTCTTAGATGCCTTAATGCCCCCAACTATGGGACTTTTAAGCCTCTCTCCCTTCCTCTACCACCTTTAGATAAATTGCACAAGTCAGAAATGGTGCATTTCACAGTCTCACATTTGTGTAGAGTTACTTCCCCTGCTTTATAACTAACCTACAATATATTCCCTGTTTGCTGAGAGTTTTTATTGTGAATGAGTGTTAAATTTTGTCAAATGTTCTTTCTGCCTCTGGGTTTGCTTGTATTCAAGTAATGTGGTAAATTACATTGATTGCTTTTAAAAAATGTAAACCAATCTCAACTTTCATGTGTGTGTGTTCAGTCACTCAGTAATGTCCAACTCTTTGAGGCCCTATGAACTGTAGCTCATCATCCTTCTGTCCATGGAATTTTCCAGGCAAGAATATTGAAGTGGGTTGCCATTTTCTCTTCCAGGGGCTCTTACTGACCCAGGGATCAAAGCCACATCTCCTGTGTCTCTTGCCTTGGCAGGAGAATTCTTCACCTCTGTGCCACTGCGGAAGCCCCTAACTTTCTAGGATAACACCTAATTAGTCAAAATGTGCCTAGGTTTGATTTGCTGACATTTTTGCCAAGGATTTTTATGTCTATACTCATGAGGGATGTTTATATCTGTAATTCTCTCACAGTGTCTTTGTTTAGTTTCATACCAAGGTTATGTTGACCTCATAAAATAAAGTCACTCTTTCTTCCTCCTGAAGAATTCTCTCTGCTCTATTTTCTGGAGAAAATAGTTTTCAGATTCTGGCTGTGTCATTTCCCCTCTGTTTGAAGGAGAACTCTTTAGTATTTCTTACATTGCAGTTCTGTTGAAGACACTTTTTTTCCCTCTAAACTGTCATTTTTATTTTTGAAGACTGTGTCAGTCAAAGTTTAACCAGAGAAGCAGAGTCAGTCCTTCTGGAAGTTTCTCTCCCTACTGGTTCCTCAGGAGACTGGCGGCTGCATCAGGAGCATGATAATGAAGGGACACACACATGTAGAAGAGGCTATGCCTGACTGAATGACACTCAAGTCTCCCTACATCCTCACTTCCACATATCAGTTCACTTCAATGTTTCTTCCATGATGTCTGTTCCTTTGTATTCATTACTGAAGATTTTTCACTCCCTTGGGTTGATCGCTGGGTGTGCTCCCCTAGCCTAAATTTCCCGAAGAAATTTTTATTTTTTGCTACATGTGGTCTTTGTTGCTATGCACGGGGTTTCTCTAGTTGCAGTGGGTGGGCCTCTCGGAGGTGGCTTCTCCTGTTGCGGAACACAGGCTCTAAGGCATGCAGGCTTCAGTAGTGGTGGCTCATGGGCTCTAGAGCACAAGCTTTATAGTTGCGGTACACTGGTTTAGTTGCCCCACCACATGTGGGATCTTCCAGGACCAGGGATGGAACCCGTATCCCCTGCACTGGCAGAGGGATTCTTAACTACTGGACCACCAGGGAAGTCTAAGAATAGTCTTTATTTCAAACATTGTACTATTCTAGATCACTGTCCCTGTAAGCTGGAAAAATACGCAATCTTTTCCAGACTTTGTTTTGTAGTTTTGCCTACTGAATTATTGGAGAAGAGGTAAAAGGTGATGCCTTATTTTATGTTTGTTCAGAATCCTAGAAAAGGGGTCTTTAAAGATTTGAAAAGCAAATTGAGGTATAGAGTTCCTCATTCAGTACTCAGAGGCCCAAGATATTCATGGAAGAAATACACAGTTGTCTTATTTCTTAGCTTGGCGTTCTGTGACAGGTGGGAATCATCTCTTTGGGAACATAAGTCAATACTAAACTGAAACCTTCCCTTCGATATATAGGTTTGGCATTCATATATAAGAATTCTCATCAGTCTTCCTACATGAGCCTCAAAACTTCCCTTCAGACAGACGAAGTGTAGCTCCTTTGATTTGAAAAGCAGGTCCCTAGCTTTCTTTTTTTTCCCACAGAGAACTGCAGAGCAAGAAATAGCTTCCTCTACTCAGCTGCCCAATTTATCTCTTCCCTCTTTAATTCCCTTGTGGCTCTCAATGTGGCCTTTTGGGGTTTCCCTAAGAGTGCCTGTGTCATTTCTGTGCTTCACATATGAAGTAACAATGGAGCCTCCTTCCTTCCTGAGGGTCTGAATTTAATCTTTCCTGGATGATTCAAGTGATGTAACTGTCTGATACTCTGGTGTGTTAAGTCGCTTCAGTCTTCAACTCTTTGAGATGGACTGTAGCCCACCAGGCTTCTCTGGCCATGGGATATTCTAGACAAGAATACTGGAGTCGGTTGCCATGCCCTCCTCCAGGGTATCTTCCAGATCCAGTGATCGAACCTGCATTTCTTATGTCTCCTGCATTGGCACACAGTTTCTTTACCACCAGTGCCACTTTTGGGGCCCCCAGTAAATGACACTGCCTGATATTTACACCCTTATGTGGTTCCCTCCCCTTGAATCTGGTGTCTTTGTAACTCAACTAAGAAAATGCAGCAGAAGTGACACTTTGTCAGGTCCAGGCCTAAGTCTTAAGAAATTCTGGCAGCTTTAATTTTGGGGTTCTTAAGGAAATGAGCATCTCTATACCCTAATAAGCCTATCCTGTCCACAAGGAAGATGGAGATCAATAGCTCTGGCAGAACTCCCAGCCAAGAGCCCGCTCTGACGGATCATCTTGAAAGTGGATCTTCCAGCCTCCATTCTAGCTGTCCCCCTGATGTTGCAGGGAGAAGAGTGTTGTCTGCAGCCATACACAAATTGCAGAATCATGAACAAGTCAAAGTTTGCTGATATTTAAATCACTTAAGGGGGGGAGGAGCCAAGATGGCGGAGGAATAGGACGGGGAGAGCACTTTCTCTCCTACAAATTCATCGAAAGAACATTTGAACGCTGAGCAAATTTCACGAAACAACTTCTGATCGCTAGCAGAGGACATCAGGCACGCAGAAAAGCAGCCCATTGTCTTCAAAGGGAGGTAGGAGAAAATATAAAAGATAAAAAGGGAGACAAAAGAGCTACGGACGGTGACCCGTCCCGGGAAGGGAGTCTTAATAGAGGAAGTTTCCAATCACCAGGAAACCCTTGCACTGGCGGGACTGGGGGAAGTTTTCGGCAATCTAACTGGGAGGAAAAATTAAATAAGGCCCACAGATTACGTGCCTAAAAGCAACTCCCAGCAGTAAAAGTACCCCAGACGCCCGCACCCGCCAGCAACAAGCGGGGGCGAAACGGAGAGGAGCGGGCGGCATTGCTTAGGGTGAGGACCGGCCCGAAGACCCTGAGAGCAATCGGAGGGAGCTTTTTTTAAACGGTGGGACAAAATTAACCGGTCGGAACACACTGCCTGCAGTTCGCAAAACAAAGGGACTGAGAAAGCCCAGGAAAGAGCCGGCCCATCCCCACTGGAGGTAGGAGGCAGGGGGGAGGGGAAAAGGACAAACTCAGCCCCTGAGAAGACACCCCCTCCCACACTGCAAACAGGCTCCTGGCTCCTATCTAAAGACTTCCTGAGACCCGACTGGCGGCGCGCGCTGGGGCCGCGGAAGGGAAAAGCGCGCCGTACCCGGAGAGAGGGCGCGCAAGCCTCTGGCTGCCTGGGCCGCTCGCCGCGGAGGGAAAAGGCGCGCTGCACCCTGGCTGCCCGAACCGGGAAAGGCACAAAACGCAGGCGCAACCGAATCCGCGCTTATGTGGAGTACCCGAAATCTGCAACCGCACTCAACGCAGGGCCCGCTCCATATAGAGCAGCCGAGAGCCTGAGCAGCGTAGACGGAGAAAGCACAGACACCCGTGAGCGGGGCAAACCCAGGGTGGCCGGCGAGTGCTAACCACACAGAGCGGTATCTGTCTGCAGCGCCCCGCCCTCCCCGTAGCAGGACTGAACTGAACTAGCGAACCTAAATAAGAGATCACCTCCGCCCGCCTGTGTCAGGGCAGAAATTAGACACCGAAGAGAAGCCAAAATAAACAAAGGGAACCGCTTCAGAAAGGACCGGTGCAACAGATTAAAATCCCTGAAGGTAACACCGACTACACCGGAAGGAGCCTATAGATATCTAGAAGTGTAAGCTGGAAAGAGGAGCTATCTGAAATTGAACTGAACCTACACTGACCGCAACAACTCCAGAGGAATTCCTAGATATATATGTATTTTTTTTTAAATTTATTTAAAAAAATTTTTTTTTTCTTTTCTTTTTTTTTTTTTTTTTTTTTTGTTTTTTTTTTTTTTTTTTTTTCTCTTTTATTTTCTTTTAAAATTCCCTATTGCTCCCCCATTACTCCTCAACTTTCATTTTCATATATTTATACAATTTTTTTAATTAGGAAAGAAAATTTTTTTTTTTTTTTTTTTTTTATTTTTTCTCTTTTATTTTCTTTTAAAATTCCCTATTACTCCCCCATTACTCCTCATCTTTCATTTTCATATATTTTTACTTTTTTTTAATTAGGGAAAAAATTTTTTTTTTCTTTTTCTTGTTTTTCTCTTCTATTTCCTTTTAAAGTGCTCTAACACTCCTCTATTATTCCTTAATTTTCATTTTCATTTCACTATAACCTTGCAAAAAAAAAAAAGAGAGAGAGAGAGAAACCCTATTTTTAAACCAAACTTCATACACATTTCTAATTTTTTTTTTTGTTTGTTTTTGTTTTTAAATATTGTATTTCAATGAGTCTAACCTCTACACTAGATTTTTAATCTTTGTTTTTCAGTATGTGATATAAATTTTGGACATTTAAGAATCCAATATTCAGTTCCCATTTCTATTCAGGAGTGTGGTGATTACTCTCCCACTTTTAACTCTCTGTTTTCTACCTCAGAACACCTCTATTTCCTCCTTTCCCCTTCTCTTCCCAATCCAATTCTGTGATCTTTGTGGGTGTCTGGGCAACAGAGAACACTTTGGGAACAGATAACTATGTAGATCTGTCTCTCTCCTCTTGAGTCCCCCTTTTCTCTTCCTGCTCACCTCTATCTCCTTCCTCCCTCTCCTATGCTTCATGTAACTCTGTGAATCTCTCTGGTTGTCTCTCACAGTGGAGAATCTTTTCACCATTAACCTAGAAGTTTTATTATCAGTGCTGTATAGTTGGAGAAGTCCTGAGACTATTGGAAGAATAAAACTGAAACCCAGAGGCAGGAGACTTAAGCCCAAAACCTGAGAAAACCAGATAACTCCTGACTACATGGAACATTAAGGAATAAGAGACCATCCAAAAGCCTCTATACCTACAATAAAACCAACCACAACCCAAGAGCCAATAAGCTCTAGTTCAAGACATACCACGCAAATTCTTTAGCAACACAGGAACATAGACCTGAGTGTCAACACACAGGCTGTCCAAAGTCACACCTAACACAAAGACCCATTGCAAAACTCATTACTGGACAATCCACTGCACTCCAGAGAGAAGAAATCCAATTCCACACACCAGAACACTGACACAAGCTTCCCTAACCAGGAAACCCTGACAAACTAATCATCCAACCCCACCCACTGGGTGAAACCTCCACAATAAAAAGGAACGACAGACCACAAGAATATAGAAAGCCCACTCCAGACACAGCAATCTAAACAAGATGAAAAGGCAGAGAAATACCCAACAGGTAAAGGAACATGGAAAAAGCCCACCAAGTCAAACAAAAGAGGAGGAAATAGGGAATCTACCTGAAAAAGAATTTAGAATAATGATAATAAAAATGATCCAAAATCTTGAAAACAAAATGGAGTTACAAATAAATAGCCTGGAGACAAAGATTGAGAAGATGCAAGAAAGGTTTAACAAGGACCTAGAAGAAATTTTAAAAAAAGTCAATTAAAAATTAATAATGAAATAAATGAGATCAAAAACACTCTGGAGGGAACCATGAGTAGAATAACAGAGACAGAAGATAGGATAAGTGAGTTAGAAGATAAAATGGTGGAAATAAATGAAGCAGAGAGGAAAAAAGAAAAAAGAATCAAAAGAAATGAGGACAACCTTAGGGACCTCTGGGACAATGTGAAACGTCCCAACATTCGAATCATAGGAGTCCCAGAAGAAGAAGACAAAAAGAAAGGCCATGAGAAGATACTCGAGGAGATAATAGCTGAAAACTTCCCTAAAATGGGGGAGGAAATAGCCAACCAAGTCCAAGAAACCCAGAGAGTCCCAAACAGGATAAACCCAAGGCGAAACACCCCAAGACACATATTAATCAAATTAACAAAGATCAAACACAAAGAACAAATATTAAAAGCAGCAAGGGAGAAACAACAAATAACACACAAAGGGATTCCCATAAGGATAACAGCTGATCTATCAATAGAAACCCTTCAGGCCAGAAGGGAATGGCAGGACATACTTAGAGTAATGAAAGAGAATAACCTACAACCTAGATTACTGTACCCAGCAAGGATCTCATTCAGATATGAAGGAGAACTCAAAAGCTTTACAGACAAGCAAAAGCTGAGAGAATTCAGCACCACCAAACAAGCTCTTCAACAAATACTAAAGGATCTTCTCTAGACAGGAAACACAGAAAGGTGGTATAAACGTGAACCCCAAACAACAAAATAAATGGCAACGGGGCCATACCTATCAATAATTACCTTAAATGTAAATGGGTTGAATGCCCCAACCAAAAGACAAAGGCTGGCTGAATGGATACAAAAGCAAGACCCCTATATATGCTGTCTACAAGAGACCCACCTCAAAGCAAGGGACACATACAGACTAAAAGTGAAGGGCTGGAAAAAAATATTCCACGCAAACGGAGACCAAAAGAAAGCAGGAGTCGCAATACTCATATCAGATAAAATAGACTTTCAAATAAAGGCTGTGAAAAGAGACAAAGATGGACACTACATAATGATCAAAGGATCAATCCAAGAAGATATAACAATTATAAATATATATGCACCCAACATAGGAGCACTGCAATATGTAAGGCAAAAACACTAACAAGTATGAAAGAGGAAATTAATAGTAACACAATAATAGTAGGAGACTTTAATACCCCACTCACAACTATGGATAGATCAACTAAACAGAAAATGAACAAGGAAACACAAACTTTAAAGGACACAATGGACCAGCTAGACCTTATTGACATCTATAGGACGTTTCACCCCAAAAAACAATCAACTTCACCTTTTTCTCAAGTGCACACGGAACCTTCTCCAGAATAGATCACATCATAGGCCATAAATCTAGTCTTGGTAAATTCAAAAAAATTGAAATCATTCCAGTCATCTTTTTTTCTGACCACAGTGCAGTAAGATTAGATCTCAATTACAGGAAAAAAATTATTAAAAATTCAAACATATGGAGGCTAAACAACACGCTTCTGAATAACCAACAAATCATAGAAGAAATCAAAAAAGAAATCAAAATATGCATAGAAATGAATGAAAATGAAAACACAACAACCCAAAACCTATGGGACACTGTAAAAGCAGTGCTAAGGGGAAGATTCATAGCATTACAGGCCTACCTCAAGAAACAAGAAAAAAGTCAAATAAATAACCCAACTCTACACCTAAAGCAACTAGAGAAGGAAGAAATGAAGAGAGCCCAGGGTTAGTAGAAGGAAAGAAATCTTAAAAATTAGGGCAGAAATAAATGCAAAAGAAACTAAAGAGACCATAGCAAACATCAACAAAGCTAAAAGCTGGTTTTTTTGAAAAAATAAACAAAATTGACAAACCATTAGCAAGACTCATTAAGAAACAAAGGGAGAAGAACCAAATTAACAAAATTAGAAACGAAAATGGAGAGATCACAACAGACAACGCTGAAATACAAAGGATCATAAGAGACTACTACCAGCAGCTCTATGCCAATAAAATGGACGACTTGGAAGAAATGGACAAGTTCTTAGAGAAGTATAACTTTCCAAAACTGAACCAGGAAGAAATAGAAGATCTTGACAAACCCATCACAAGCAAGGAAATCGAAACTGTAATCAGAAATCTTCCAGCAAACAAAAGCCCAGGACCAGATGGCTTCACAGCTGAATTCTACCAAAAATTTAGGGAAGAGCTAACATCTATCTTACTCAAACTCTTCCAGAAAATTGCAGAAGAAGGTAAACTTCCAAACTCATTTTATGAGGCCACCATCACCCTAATTCCAAAACCAGACAAAGATGCCACAAAAAAAAGAGAACTACAGGCCAATATCACTGATGAACATAGATGCAAAAATCCTTAACAAAATTCTAGCAAACAGAATCCAACAACATATTAAAAAAATCATACACCATGACCAAGTGGGCTTTATCCCAGGAATGCAAGGATTCTTTAATATCCGCAAATCAATCAATGTAATACACCACATTAACAAATTGAAAGATAAAAACCATATGATTATCTCAATAGATGCAGAAAAAGCCTTCGACAAAATTCAACATCCATTTATGATTAAAACTCTCCAGAAAGCAGGAATAGAAGGAACATACCTCAACATAATAAAAGCTATATATGACAAACCCACAGCAAGCATCACCCTCAATGGTGAAAAATTGAAAGCATTTCCCCTGAATTCAGGAACAAGACAAGGGTGCCCACTCTCACCACTACTATTCAACATAGTTTTGGAAGTTTTGGCCACAGCAATCAGGGCAGAAAAAGAAGTAAAAGGAATCCAGATAGGAAAAGAAGAAGTGAAACTCTCTCTGTTTGCAGATGACATGATCCTCTACATAGAAAACCCTAAAGACTCTACCAGAAAATTACTAGAGCTAATCAATGAATACAGTAAAGTTGCAGGATATAAAATTAACACACAGAAATCTCTTGCATTCCTATACACTAACAATGAGAAAACAGAAAGAGAAATTAAGGAAACGATACCATTCACCATTGCAACAAAAAGAATAACATACTTAGGAGTATATCTACCTAAAGAAACAAAAGACCTATACATAGAAAACTATAAAACACTGATGAAAGAAATCAAAGAGGACACAAACAGATGGAGAAATATACCGTGTTCATGGATTGGAAGAATCAATATTGTCAAAATGGCTATACTACCCAAAGCAATCTATAGATTCAATGCAATCCCTATCAAACTACCAATGGTATTTTTCACAGAACTAGAACAAATAATTTCACAATTTGTATGGAAATACAAGAAACCTCGAATAGCCAAAGTAACCTTGAGAAAGAAGAATGGAACTGGAGGAATCAATCTGCCTGACTTCAGACTATACTACAAAGCCACAGTCATCAAGACAGTATGGTACTGGCACAAAGACAGAAATATAGATCAATGGAACAGAATAGAAAGCCCAGAGATAAATCCACGAACCTATGGTCACCTTATCTTCGACAAAGGAGGCAAGGATATACAATGGAAAAAAGACAACCTCTTTAACAAGTGGTGCTGGGAAAACTGGTCAACCACCTGTAAAAGAATGAAACTAGAACACTTTCTAACACCATACCCAAAAATAAACTCAAAATGGATTAAAGATCTAAATGTAAGACCAGAAACTATCAAACTCCTAGAGGAGAACATAGGCAAAACACTCTCCGACATAAATCACAGCAGGATCCTCTGTGACCCACATCCCAGAATTTTAGAAACAAAAGCAAAAATAAACAAATGGGACCTAATGAAACTTAAAAGCTTTTGTACAACAAAGGAAACTATAAGCAAGGTGAAAAGACAGCCCTCAGATTGGGAGAAAATAATAGCAAATGAAGCAACAGACAAAGGGTTAATTTCAACAATATACAAGCAACTCCTCCAGCTCAACTCCAGAAAAATAAATGACCCAATCAAAAAATGGGCCAAAGAACTAAACAGACATTTCTCCAAGGAAGACATACGGATGGCAAAAAAACACATGAAAAGATGCTCAACATTACTCATTATCAGAGAAATGCAAATCAAAACCACAATGAGGTACCATTACACGCCAGTCAGGATGGCTGCTATCCAAAAGTCTACAAGCAATAAATGCTGGAGAGGGTGTGGAGAAAAGGGAACCCTCTTACACTGTTGGTGGGAATGCAAACTAGTACAGCTGCTATGGAAAACAGTGTGGACATTTCTTAAAAAACTGGAAATAGAACTGCCATATGACCCAGCAATACCACTTCTAGGCATACACACCAAGGAAACCAGATCTGAAAGAGACATGTGCACCCCAATGTTCATCACAGCACTGTTTATAATAGCCAGGACATGGAAGCAACCTAGATGCCCATCAGCAGATGAATGGATGAGGAAGCTGTGGTACATATACACCATGAAATATTACTCAGCCGTTAAAAAGAATTCATTTGAATCAGTTCTAATGAGATGGGTGAAACTGGAGCCCATTATACAGAGCGAAGTAAGCCAGAAAGATAAAGACCATTACAGTATACTAACACATATATATGGAATTTAGAAAGATGGTAACGATAACCCTATATGCAAAAAAAGAAAAAGAGACTCAGATGTATAGAACAGACTTGTGGACTCTATGGGAGAACACGGGGGTGGGATGTTTCAAGAGAACAGCATCGAAACATGTATATCTAGGGTGAAACAGATCACCAGCCCAGGTTGGATGCATGAGACAAGTGCTTAGGCCTGGTGCACTGGGAAGACCCAGAGGGATGGGGTGGAGAGGGAGGTGGGAGAGGGGACTGGGATGGGGAATACATGTAAATCCATGGCTAATTCAATGTATGACAAAAACCACTGCAATGCTGTAAAGTAATTAGCCTCCAACTAATAAAAATAAATGGAAAAAAAGAAAAAAAAAAAAAAAGAACCATAGGACCCATGGAAGCATGCACTCAAGGAAAGCAATTCTGTATCTAGTTATATTCAACAGAAAACAAGTTATCTCCATGACCAAAAAAGAAAGAAAGAATTCAACATTGACTTGCCTCTCTCATAGGATAAGGAAGATATAAAATAATTCTTTAAATGTTTTTCTTCTATTTAATTGTTTTCATATCCAACAATAGCTCTGGAGCAGCACTATTCAAAAGAACTTGCAGTGATGATGGAAATACCACACATCTGTCCTGTTCTATACAGTGCCTGATGGCCACGTGAGGCTGGTGGGTGCTTGAACTGGAACTTTTTAGCCTGACTATGGCTGAAAATATGAATTTTTAATTTTATTTGACTTAATTTGTTTCTGTTTTATAGTTCAATGCATCTAGTGGCTACTAGGCTGGTGGGTGCTTGAACTGGAACTTTTTAGCCTGACTATGGCTGAAAATATGAATTTTTAATTTTATTTGACTTAATTTGTTTCTGTTTTATAGTTCAATGCATCTAGTGGCTACTAGATGGATGTCGCAGCTACAGAGTGTCTCATCCTTCACCCTCCAAATTCTCAGCTGCATCCAGCTGCTATGTTTTTCATCTCCCCTCCGTCCACCAAGCTCTTTATTATGTAGATGACATGACCTCTGAAGCTGTATCCATGCTGCACTCATTGGTCAAAATAAAACAGCACCTGGGGAAAAAAAAATAAATAAATCACTTAAGTAACTTTAAAATGAGCAGTAGGAGCATGAATGTTAAGCTGTGCTGAGATTGCATCAAGCTTAGAAAGAACCCTTGAAGTGCATGTAAGTATATGAAATATATATGTATGTATATATGAATGAATATATGAGTATATGAACTAGATATATAAACACATAGGATGTATAAGGAAGTTCTTACAATTCATTTCTTGTGGTTTTTTCTCTTCTGGGCTTTACTAGAAGTTCATCTATTATTTCTTGCTGATGTTGAAGTTTATAAAATGGACCTTTGAGTATTTGGAAGAGCTAGTAAGTAGGTATGAATGAGGGGATCAGATGAGTGTAAGAAGAAAGCAGCACTATGGATTATTGCTTCTGAAAAGTGGAAAGATGAATTTTTAGTGTTAATGAGCACAAGGGAGTAAGGAAGAGCCTTAAAAACATTAATTCGGATATAAATGCTATTAGTTAACAGCAAAAACTTATGAATAAGCTATTAAACATCTACACACTGGCTATTTAACATGATCACCTAGAAAATAAAAGATCAGTTATAAAATTTATTTCAGGATATGTAGAGTTAGGAATAATAAACAAAATGCTTAGAAATTAATTTTATTGAAATTCTCAATAAATGACTAGACTAGATATAATTTTACATAGTTAGAAGTTTGAGGGTTTTCTTTATCCTCATGAATCTCTTTAGGATACTTTTCATTAAAACATACTTAGTGGTTGATTAGTCTAAATAATTATTCTCTGATGAAAACCACTGACAGATGCTTTCTCCACTGGCAATCCTGAGGTGTATAGAGGTCCCTCTTGGAATTCTCTATATATTTAAACCCTCAATTATAGTGGAAACATTATCTATAAAAATTGTTAATTCTCTATGCCAAACATTCCACCATCATGAGGATTTAAGAGCTTAATTGTTTTAGAAAGCCAAATGTGAGACATTTTCCTTATTTCTTCATCAATATGCAAATGGTCCATTAAACATAAGTGGATCAAAGTTTGGGTCAGTAAAGAGCCAGATGTGTGCTGCATGAATTTTGGGCAATTAGGTCACATGGGCTAAATTACTTCTGAAAGCTTTTAATATCTTTAACACCACTTCAACTGTAGACTCCAAATTTGTCTTCTGTACATGGGAAAAGCACTTATGGCTAGGAACCTTTCAGTCTTAACTTTTACCCAAGTGGAAGTGAAAATGTAGACCTAAGTAATTCCTTAAACAAAGAGTGTATTACTTACTGTGTGTCTTAGAGTCTTAAGCTCTTTCAGTAACTTAACCATCTAGCTATATTAACATTTACCCTGATTCCTGCCAGTGATATTATGGTCTACTTAAAGTGATAAAAATCTTGCAATTCATATACATATAACCACATTCCACAGATTAACGTGTCAAGTGTAATTGTACAGTCATCAGTTGGATTTCCCCCTTTTCTTTTAAAATATTTCAAACTTGCAGGAAAGTGAAATAACTGTCAGGAAACATCTATAAATTCTCCTTCCAAATTCACCAGTTGTTAATATTTTGCCACATTTACTTTTTCTCTCTCACTTTTCTGTACACACACACACACAAGCACACTTCTGTTAAACCATTTGAAAATAAGCTACAGCTATCAGCTGTACTTCAACATTATTGTGCTTTAATATTAATGATCTTCATTAGGTTTTTTAAAAATTCAGAGTGCCATCAAGGACCATGCATTCCATTTGGTTATTATGACTCTTTAGCCAACTTCAGTTTAAGACAATCCCTCTCCTTTTATTTGCTTTCCATGACTTTGGCATTTTTGAAGAGTGTAGGCCACTGTCTTATAGAATATCCCACTATCTGGATTTGTAAATTGTTTCCCTTGATTAGTTTTAAGTTTTAACTTGTAAATTGTTTCCCTTGATTAGTTTTAAGTTTAACTTCTTTAACAAGAAAACACTTGGTGATGTAGTGTGCTTCCTTTTACGTCATTGGTTATCCAGTGATGGATGATGCTGACTTTGATCTCTTCTTGAAGGTGGATCCTTTTATTTTTTGTAATTAATTAATAACCTCCGTAGTGATGCTTTGAGGTTGGGTTCCTCACATCTCTTCACCTGTTAAGCCTTGCCTAAATAGTCATTAGCTTGACAGTAGCAAAATTGAATTTTTGAATTCCTTCCACCTTTATTACAATAATATTATTCTAAGTAGAGTAGTTTCTTCCCATTTTAAAGATATTACTAATGACTTTATGATCAATGTATTACTTTTTTTAAAAAAATGCCCAAATTGTACAAGTATGGTCAGTGTAAATCCCTTTAAGTGAACACTTGTGTCCTTTTCATATGTCCCCATCAGTTTGTTTAAGTACTTGCTTTCTGGTATAGTAAGGTGCTCCTAGCTTACCTTGTATTTGTATCCTATGGTTAGACATCGAAGTTTCTTTCATCATTAGCTACTATCAATCACGGCACAATGAATAACTTTGTGCATGAACTACTTTGTAGTTATGGTATGGGACCTGAAATGAAGACGCTACTGTATCCTGTATTCTGTTCTCATAACATTTTGGACATCAGATATGTTTTTTTCCCACACCAAGTAATTCTTGTCATAATCCATGTGTGGGTTGGAAAAGAATTTCCAGGTACAAGGAAGAATGAAAGAGAATGAAGTGGGTTGTTTCCACTATAGCAGGCCAGGTTACTGACAGGAGGAGCCAAACTTGAACATGGATCCTTGGATTGTTCTTATAGCCAGGGGACAAGAAGTACGCTAGGGGCCTTGTGAGTCATGTGCTGATTGGGTGAGGTATTGGGCTGGAGAAGTGTAAGCAAATACCTTTTCCTTAAATGGGGTAGGAGGGGAGACAGGCTATACTATTCACGAGAGTCCAAAAGTTTCTCAATAGTTATAATATGTGGGGGAAGGGAGATAAGAGTCTTTTTTTTTTTTTTCTGTTCCTGCATTCCAAAACCCCTTTTATTCACCTTGTTTTTTCATCCTTGGGGCACCACAGTTCCCCAATTCTAGGAAGACACCAACTGGGTGTCCTACAATTTAACTCAAATCTGACATGATCTACATGGAGATTGTGTCAGTTTCCACAAGTTAAGGCTCACTCTCACCAGGCTTCATATCTTCAGATGCAAATAGCAAACGCAAGTGGCCACTTGTGCTTTTAACAGATTGACTATAAATTCAAGGTTTCCACAACTCCCTTCTCAATTCAATAATTTGCTAGACTATTTTACAGGGCTCAGGAAAACAGTTTGCTTGCTAGATTAGCAGTTTATTAAAAGACACAACTCAGAAAGAGATGCATAGGGTAAGGTACACAATGAGGGATACAGACCGATGGTCCTCTCTCCAGGCATGTCACCCCCCACCCCAGCACCTCCATGTGGTCACTAATCTGGAATCTCTCCGAATCCTTTGGATCATAGAAAAAGCAAGAGATTCCAGAAAAGCATCTACTTTCTGCCTCATTGAATATGCTAAAGCATTTGACTGAGTGGATCATTCATAACAAACTATGGACATTTCTTAAAGAGATGGGAATACCAGACCACCCTATTTGCCTCCTGAGAAGCATGTATGAAGGTCAAGAAGCAACAGTTAGAACTGGACATGGAATAATAGACTGGTTCCAAATGGGAAAAGAAGTGCATTAAGGCTGTATATTGTCACCCTGCTTATTTAACTTATATGCAGAGTACATCATGTAAAATGCTGGGCTGGATGAATCACAAGCTAGAATCAAGATTGCTGGGAAAAATATCAATAATCTCAGCTATGCAGATGATAGCACCCTTATGGCAGAAAGGGAAGAAGAACTAAAGAGCCTCTTGATGAAAGTGAAAGAGGAGAGTGAATAAGCTGGCTTAAAACTCAACATTCAAAAAACTAATATCATGGCATCTGGTCCCATCTTCAGAGCTAATAAATGGGGAAACAATGGAAAGAGTGACAGACTTTATTTTCTTGGGTTCCAAAATCACTGTGAATAGTGACTGCAGTCATAAAATTAAAAGACACTTGCTCCTTGGAAGGAAAGCTATGACCAACTTAGACAGCATATTAAAAAGCAAAGACATTACTTTGCCAACAAAACTCTAGTCAAAGTTCGGTTTTTCCAATAGTCATGTATGGATGTGAAGCTTATACCATAAAGAAGGCTGAGTGCCAAAGAATTGATGCTTTTGAACTGTGGTGTTGGAGAAGACTCTTGAGAGTCCCTTGGACTGCAAGGAGATCAAACCAGTCAACTCTAAAGGAAATCAATCTTGAATATTCATTGGAAGGACTGATTCTGAAGCAGAAGCTCCAATACTTTGGCCACCTGATGTGAAGGGCTGACTCACTGGTAAAGACCTTGAGGCTGGGAAAGATAGAAGGCAGGAGGAGAGGGTTCGACAGAGGACAAGATGGTTGGATGGCATTGCCAACTCAATGGACATGAGTTTGAGCAAGCTCTGGGAGATGGTGAAGGATAGGGAAGCCTGGTGTGCTACAATCCATTGCACTGCAAAGAGTCGGACACAACTGGGCAACTGAACAACAACCACCGAATCCTTTCATTTAGGATTTACTATGAAGGCCTCATTACACAGACACAATTTATTAAGTCATTGAGCACTGGTGATTAATTCAGCCTCCTGCCACTCTCCGGAGAAGGAAATGGCAATCCACTCCAGATATTCTTGCCTGGAGAATCCCTTGGACAGAGGAGCCCGGTGGGCTGCTGTCCATGGGGTCACACAGAGTCGGACACAACTGAAGCACCTTAGCATGCATGCATGCATTGGAGAAGGAAATAGCAACCCACTCCAGTGTTCTTGCCTGGAGAATCCCAGGGATGGAGGAGCCTGGTGGGCTGCCGTCATGGGGTCGCACAGAGTCAGACATGACTGAAGCGACTTAGCAGCAGCAGCAATAGCAGCCACTCTCCATTCCCTGGAGATTGGAGGCAGGGCTGAAGGTTCCAATTCTTTAATCAAAGGGTTAATTTCTCTGGCAACTAACTCCCCTATCTTTAAGTGCTTTCCAAAATCCACTTCATTAATATATACTTGGGTGTGGTCAAAAGAGGCTTGTTATGAATAATGAAAGATACTCCTTCCACCTCCATTTCTCCAGAGTTATCTCCAGGGCATGAAGCAAAAACCAAGTAGGAAATTACAAGAATTTTATAAGATTTGTGCTAGGAACTGTTGATGAAGATATATATATATTTCTTATTTTATCACAGTATCTCAAGGGAAAACATTTTTCTAAAAGAGTTGTAACATTTTATACACTTATTAGCAATATATAGGAGTGCCAGCTTGATACTTTTATAATCACATTTTGAAATAAATTTCTCCTTTAAAGCAGTCAATATTCTGCCACTCCCTTTTTACTTTCAGTCCTTTCATCACAATCTTAAATTGTTTTATTCTTAGCAAATGTTTGTCGTGTGTGATTTTATTTGAGGATATTTTTATCCCAACTTCTATTTTAGTTTACTGACTATAAAAATAACAGGAGTGACATCAGCAAGTTGGCGATATAAGAATTCTCTACCATCGCCCCCCCCCCCCCCAGCCCCTCGCCACTCCGCTGCCATAGAATATCAGTTTTGGCAGTTGCCCACAGATGAGAATGCCTAAGTGGACACCTGAGAGCCTAATGGAGAAGTTCCAACATACAATTTGAGGTGGGGCGGGGAGGGAGTCCAAGAATATATACATTGAAAAATGTAACAGGACCAGTTTCACTTTGCTTGCATCACTTCTTCCACAAGGTTGAATGGCTCAGTCCCAGGAGAGACACTACAATTCCTCCTATTGGGGAAAGTGAGAGTGTAGAGTGCTTGGTTTCCCCAGCTATGTGGGATGCTGCCTAGAGGACCCACTTTTTTATTGTTTCATTCAGAATACGGAGGTATTCTTTATGGTTGAGAGTTTAGGAAAGGCTGGGAGCACAGCATCCAGGGCTCAGAATTCATCAAAGGGACACTCATACCCACTTTGTGACTCATCTCACTGACTCTTGGCTGGCTCCTTGCACATACTGCTGTGAATGGTGACAGCTAGCCTCTGTAAGTAGCTAGTAGGCAAGAGTAGAAACGTCTATTGACTCTTCAGGATGGGGAGAAGTCTCACAAATCACAGCATTTCAGGGCCCCACCCCAGGAAAAACATTTGAGAGGCTCTTAGCACCCATCCTGGCTTTCTGAGGTTAAGAGAAGCATATAATTAAGAATTCCCCAGGAGGGAGCAAGAACTGTGGAGTGGGTGTAGCCACAGAAAAGATCTGAGAAAGCCTCAGGATCCCTAGCCAGACTGATAGATGAAGGTATCTTTCTTACAAAGTCAGTTAGCAAAGACTGGAAGAGGTGATTTGCTGCTTCACATGCAGAGATAGCAAAGAAAGGCCTCAAGAAACGCCAAAACCAAGGAAATGTGACACTACCAAATAATTGACCCTAAAGAAATAGAGATCCACAAGTGGTCTGACAAAAAATTCCAAATAATTTACAAGGCTCAGTGAGCTACAAGAGAATAGAGAGATGGTCCAGTGAAATCAGGGAAACAATACATGAATAAAAGGAGAAGTTCAATCTAGAGATAGAAATCATAAGCAAGAACCAAACAGAAATTTTGAACTTGAGTAATATAATGAAAAAAAATTTTTTAATGCAATAGAGTATCAAAAGAAGATTTGTTCAAGCAGAAGAAAGAATCTTTGAACTAAAAATACATTATTTGAAATTGTTCATAAGAGAAAAAATAGAATGAAAAAGAGTTAATAGCACCTACATGATTTAGAGGATACTACAAAAAGAAACAATATTTGCATTATGGGAGGGCCAGGAGGAGAAGAGGGACAGAAAGAGGCAGAAAGCTTCTTTAAAGAAATAATGACTGAAACCTTCCCAAATCTGGGGAGAGATATAGATATTCAGGTACATCAAGTTCATAGGTCATGCAGATTCAACTTGAAGAGAACTTCGTCAAAATAAATTACAATAAAACTTTCAAAGATAAAAAAAAGATAAAAATTTGAAAACAGCAAAAGAAAAGAAGCATTACATACAAAGGAATCCCCATAAGAATATCAGTAGATTTCTCATGAGAAATCTTGCTGGATAAAGTGGGAGAATACATTCTAAGTGCTGAAGTAAAAAACTGCCAACCAAGAATACTTAATACAGCAAAGTTGTCCCTTAGAAATAAAGGAGAGATAGACTTTCCCAGAAAAACAAAATCTTAGGGAGTTCACACCACCAGATATGGCTTAGCAGAAATGCTAAATTGAGTTCTTTAAGCTGAAATAAAAGCATGCTAATGAATAATATAAAAATTTTTGAAAGTATAAAACTGACAAAGGTAAATATATTGTCAAATTCAGAATATTCTGATATTGTGATGGTAGTGTGTCAATTACTTATAACTTTAGTGTAAAGGTTAAAATACAAAAGTATTAAAATAACTATAACTATAATTATTTGGTAATAGATATACAATATGAAAGGATGTAAGTTGTAAAGGGGGAAGGAATAAAGTACAGAGTATTTGTATGCAATTAAAGTTAAGTTGCTATGGGCTTAAATAGACTGTTATGACTCTAATATATTTTGCATAAGTCTCATGGTAACAACAAAGCAAAAACCTATAGAAAATACACGAAAAGTAAAGAAAAAAGATCAAAGCACATCACTTTAGAAGGTAATCAAATCACACAGAAGAAAAGCAAGAGAGGAAGAAAGGACCTATGAAACAGCCAGAAAGCAGTTAACGTGTTGTCAAGTCCTTATCTATAAAAATTACTTTAAATGTAAAAGGATTAAATTCTCCAGTGAAAAGACATAGAGTGGCTGAATGGATTAAAAAAGACAAGACCCAACAATATGCTGCTTGGAGAGATTCATTCAGCTTTAGGGACACACACACACATATGCATATACACATACACAAAGAAAAGAGATGGAAAAAGATATTCCATGTAAATAGCAACCAAAAGAAAGCAGGGGAAGTGACACATATTACTATGCTCCCAGATAGCGCTGGCGGTAAAGAATCCACCTGCTAATGAAGGAGACATAAGAGGTGCAAGTTCGATCCCTGGGTCAGGAAGATCCCCTGGAGGAGGGCATGGCAACCCACTCCAGTATTCTTGCCTGGAGAATCCCTTGGACAAGGAGCCTGGAAGGCTACAGTTCATAGGGTCACACAGAGTCAAGTGTTACTTCACATGACTAAAGTAACTTAGCATGCATGCTAAGTCTACTTATATTAGACTAAACAGATTGCAACAAGAGATTAAAAGGTCATTATATGATGACAAAGCATCAATTCATCAAAAGATTTAATGTTAGCAAATATTTATGCACACAACATAGGAGCATTCAATTATGTAAAGTAAATATTAACAGGTCTGAAGGGAGAAGTAGATAGCAATAAAGTAATGGTAGGGGAATTCAGTACCTCACTTTCAACACTGGATAGATCATCCAGACAGAAAATCAGTATGGAAATAATGGACCTGGCTACATTTTAACTAAATGAAAAAAATGAACCTCACAGACATATGCAAAACATTCCATCCAACAGCAGCACAATATTCATTCTTCTAAAGCACAGATGGAATATTCTCCAGTGTAAATCATATGTCAGGTCACAAAATAAATTTTAAAAATTTAAGAAGGTTGAGATCTTTCCAAGAAATTGTATGACTCTAGCAATCACTAATGAAAAGGCAATGGCACCCCACTCCAGTGCTCTTGCCTGGAAAATTCCATGGATGGGGGGGCCTGGTAGGCTACAGTCCATAGGGTCACTAAGAGTCGGACACAACTGAGCAACTTCACTTTCACTTTTCACTTTCATGCACTGGAGAAGGAAATGGCAACCCACTCCAGTGTTCTCGCCTGGAGAATCTCAGGGACGGGGGAGCCTGGTGGGCTGCCGTCTATGGGGTCGCACAGAGTCGGACACGACTGAAGCGATTTAGCAGCAGCAGCAGCAGCAATCACTAATAGAAGGAAAGCTGAAAAGTTCACAGTTATGTGAAATTAAACAACACACTCCTGAACAATCAATGGCTCAAAGAAGAAATCAAAAGGGAAATTTTTAAAATAAAATGAAAGACAATGTACAGAATGGGAGAAAATATTTGCAAACTATATGCAGTAAGTTCCCTTCATACAAATGAGATCCATTCCGAGACTGCATTTGTAAGTCCAATTTGTAAATCCAACAAAGTTAGCCTGGGTACTGAACTAACACAACCAGCTACACAATGCTGTACTGTAAAAGGTTTACAATACTTTTCATACAAATAGTACATTAAAAAACATACCCATAAAAGAAAACATTTTTAATCTTACAGTACAATACCCTAAAAAGTACAGTAGTATAGTATAGTGGATGGCATACAGGGGCTAGCATCCAGTGAACAGGCAAGAAGAGTTACTGACTGGGGGAGGGAGAGGTGGGGGATGGTAGAGCTAAAGGATCTTTAGCAATAGGAGGGCAAGCTGCAGTTTCGTTCACAGTTGATGTTGCTGGCACAGATTCTGTTTCCTTGCTAGATTCAAGCCTATTTCAGTTCATTTCAGTTGCTCAGTCCTGTCCAACTCTTTGCCACCCCACGAACCGCAGCACGCCAGGCCTCCCTGTCCATCACCAACTCCCGGAGTTTCATGTCCACTGAGTCGGTGATGCCAAGAAAATGATTCAGTGATGTCTGGGTAGTATGCCTATATTTTTTTTTTCTTGTCATGATGACATGATAGCGCTGAACTGGGTTCTGAATGGCTGCTGCAATCTTCATGTACTGTTCTACATTCAGGTCCTATGTCTCAAAAACTGATAATGCCTCCTCAAGTAAATAAAACCCCCTTGCCATTTCCTGCTCCTTGAGTCTCTTGGGTTTTCCTGTTACTTCTTCTTCCTCTTGTTTCTCTTCGTCCTTTCTCTGGGCCTCCAATTTCATCAGGTCTTCATCAGAAAGTTCCACGTTTGCCTCTTGAAAGCTCTAAACCTAATGGTTTTTATATGGGGACTTAGTGTAAAAGATAACGGGTTAATTTCTAAAATATATAAGGAACTCAAACAACTCAAGAGCAAAAAACCTCAAAATTACCCAGTTAAAACTGGGCAAAGCTTCTGAATAGACATATTTCCAGAGAAGACATACAAATGGCTAGCACGTTCATGAAAAGATCTTCAATTATTAGGCAAATATAGGTCAAAATCACAATGAGGTATTGCTTCACATTTGTTAGGATGGCTATTATCAAAAAACAAGAGATTACAAGTGCTGGTGAGGATGCTGAGAGAAAAGAGAAGGATGGTTCATTTCTGGTGGCAATGGAAAACAGTATGGAGATACTTCAAAATTTAAAAATTAGAGCTACCATACTATTTGGCTTCCCCGATAGCTCAGTTGGTAAAGAATCCGCCTGCAATGCTGGAGACCTTGGTTTGATTCCTGGGTTGGTAAGATCCCCTGGAGAAGTGAAAAGCTACCCACTCTAGTATTCTGGCTTGGAGAATTCCAAGGACTTTATAGTCCAAGGGGTCACAAACCCTTGGACACAAGTGAGCGAATTTCACTTTCACCATATGATTCAACAGTCCCATTTCCTTATACATCCTAAAGAAATGAAAACAGTATTTCAAGGAGATATCTGCACTCCCATGTTCTTTGTAGCATTATTCACTATAAGGAAACAACCTGTGTCTACTGATAGGCGAATGGATAAAGAAAATGTAGCACATATACACAGTGGAATGTAATTCAGCCATGAGAAAGAAGGATATCCTGACTTTTGCAACAATACAGATGAAACTGGAAGGTATTATGAAATAGTGAAGTAAACCAGAGAGAGAAAGGCAAATAGTATATAGTATCATCTGTGTGTAGAAACTAAAAAAAAAAAGATTAAACTTGGAGAAACTGAGTAGTATAGTGGTTTCCAGGAATGTGATTTGGGAAATAGGAAGAGGTTGTTCAAAGAGGACATGCCTTCGGTTATAAGATGAATAAGTTCTGGGGATGTAATGGTACAGCAAGGTACGTATAGTTAATGTTCAGTTCAGTTCAGTTCAGTCCTTCAGTCGTGTCCGACTCTTTGAGACCCCGTGAATCGCTAGTTAATATTACTCATACAATATTGTTTTCTTGAAATTTGCTAAGAGAATACATCTTAAGTGTTCTCACATTTGCACACACAAGACAACTGTGTAAGGCTATAGATGTGCTAATAAACTTTATTGTGGTAAATATTTCCCAATGGTTATCTATCATCACATACATGTTTAATAAATACAATTTTCTTTGTCAATTATATATCAACAAAGTTTGAAAAAAGTACATGCTCAGCAATTTGATTTTTTTTTGGAAACTTTCAAAAGTTAGGGCAAATAAAATTTTATTTTATGCAGCATTTACAAACCAAGTTAAACCATTTTGCTTTGTTATTGCAGTTCAAGAGACTGGCCACAGATAAGATAAATTTCATATTTTTAAGCCCATTCCCAAATTGAAACTCTAAAACTATTTTCAGCAATTTCAGCATCATTTGAATAATATAAGGCCTTACAAAGTAATACTTTAAAAGATAACATGATTTCAACTCATCAGTATCATTATATCAATATGTTTTCCTTTACTAAATAATATTTCATAGTTACTCTGCTTTTTGTTTGTTTCTGATAATACAAATCTACCCTAAGAATAAATAAAAGAAAAATTTTTATTTAAAAGAAACAAATTCAATTGCATGTTAATTAAAATATACTCAATGGCGAAAATGTTTCATTCTTGTACTGTATGCAAAACAAGAAAATTCAAACTAGACAGATATTAAGTTATGGGGTGGTGCTGTCAACTGTTTAAGTATTGAGTTTGTAAGACATATTTTCATATCATAATTAACAAACACTTTCAGTAAATTTCAGATTAATGCTAACTTGGATTTAATTAAATGAACTCAAAACACTCAGTTCAGTTCAGTTCAGTCACTCAGTCGCGTCCTACTCTTTGCAACCCCATAAACCACAGCACACCAGGCCTCCCTGTCCATCACCAACTCCTGGAGTCCACCCAAACCCATTTCCAGTTTGAGTCAGTGATGTCATCCAACCATCTCATCCTCTGTCATCCCCTTCTCCTCCTGCCCTCAATCTTTCCCAGCATCAGGGTCTTTTCAAATGAGTCAGCTCTTCGCATCAGGTTCAGCTTCAACATCAGTCCTTCCAATGAACACCCAGGACTGATCTCCTCTAGGATGGACTGGTTGGATCTCCTTGCAGTCCACGGGACTCTCAAGAGTCTTCTCCAACACCACAGTTCAAAAGCATCAATTCTTAGGTGCTCAGTTTTCTTTATAGTCCAACTCTCATATCCATACATGACTACTGGAAAAACCATAGCCTTGACTAGACAGATTAGCTTAAACCAAATTATAAGTTAGGTTGAACACATATAAAAGTATCAGCTGAGAAGCTGGTTCAGTTAACTACTGGATATAAAGATTTTTAGGCAATGCCATTTCCATTATTGGCAACCAGTAAACATTTGTTATTGTTGTGGGTAGCTTGAATATTTGCTGTCATTTTTTCAGTTTGCATCTGCAAATCCAGTACTTCAGTAGTGGCACCTTTGCTCTCATAGTCTGTCAATAGATATCTCATGTATAATCCCAGGCAAATATCACCATGAATTTTTAAAACCTACATAGATAAACAAAGTAGAAGGGCAATATATAATCCAGCTTTTTATACTGAACAAACACGCACAAATAAAACTACATGTTGTTTATATTATTACATAACTTTATTTACACTGAGTGCCTCCTGTGGTCTTTAGCTGAGTTTTCACTCTTTTATATAAAATCCTAAACAATTTCACATAGAACCTACTTGTTGTTTAGTCACTAAATTGTGTTTGATTCTTTTGCTACATCAGGAACTGTAGCCCGCCAGGCTCCTCTGTCCACGGGATTTCCCAGGCAAGAAGACTGGAGTGGGTTGTTATTTCCTTCTCCAGGGGATCTTCCTGACTAAGGATTGAACCCATGTCTCCTGCATTGACAGGAGGATTCTACTGTGAGCCATTGGGGAAGCCCAGAATCTACTTAATCTAATCTAATCTAGAAAGGAGGGTACCACCATTAACTGGAATGGATGATGGTGGTGGGTCTCAAGAGATTAAATAACATGATCAGCAGAAAGAATGTCTTGGCCATGTATTTCCAATTGCTTTGTTGTTGTTGCTGTTCAGTCACTAAGTCATGGTGAACTCTTTGAGACCCCAAGGACTGCAGCATTCCAGACTTCTCTGTTCTTCACTGTCCCTCAGAGTTTGCTCAATTGAACTCATGTGCATTGAGTTGGTGAAACTATCTAACCATTTCATCCTCTGCCACCCCTTCTTCATTTGCCTTCAATCTTTCCCAGCATCAGGGTCTTTCCTGATAAGTTGGCTCTTTGCATCATGTGGCCAAAGTATTTAGCTTCAGCATCAGTCCTTCCAGTGAATGTTCAGGATTGATTTCCTTTAGGATTTATTGGTTTGGATCTCCTTGCAGTCCAAGAGACTCTCCAGTGTCTTCTTCAGTGTCCACAATTCGAAAGCATCAATTCTTCGGCACTTAGTCATCTTTATGGTCCAACTCTCACATCTGTACATGACTAATGGAAAAACCATAGCTTTGACTAGACGGACCTTTGCAGGCAAAGTGATATCTCTGTTTTTTAGGTTGGTTACAGCTTTTCTTCCAAGGAGCAAGTGTCTCTAAATTTTGTGGCTGCAGTCACCATCCACA
>JAJLRB010002258.1:0-15099 GCA_020976825.1 Odocoileus hemionus
GCACACTGCTTGAGGAAATATGTTTGAGCAAGCTCCGGGAGTTGGTGATAGACCAGAAGCCGGGGCCTGCTGCATTTCATGGGTTGCAGAGCAGATGCAATTGAGCAACTGAATTGAACTGAACTGAGCTGAGTATTATATCATTATTCTCAAAAGCAGGCACAAGGCCACACACACACACATATACATAATATATATACAAATATATGCTAATTTTCAAAGAAATACTATACTATCATACTCCTTGCTTTACAAATAATTTCTATTTTAGATACATTGAATAATTACAATTAAATAATGAGAAGCAAGATATTATTTTAAATAATTAAAGTTAATACATTTTATCATGTTTTCAGTAACATGAATTACAAGATGCATTCTGTAAGATGGATGCTGCAATATGCAACATAGCATAAAATATTTGTATAGAACAGTGATATCCACTTTTCTGAAAGATAAGACGAATTTGGCTCGTGAGGTTTAAAATGAGGCCAATTTTTGTCAATTAGGTATTCAGGAAATTTTCCATGAACTAATCTGTAGATCAGTCTGTAAATTATCACTAAAAAGATAAAAAGTATGGGCATTAAGGCATTCTAACACTTCAAGACATTTTATTAAAAATATTTCATTTTCAAAAGTATATAAAAATTAGTGACATTTCGATTTTCCAAAACTTTTCAGAGTATATATCTAGTTGAAAGACAATAAGTCTAGTTAATAGCATTTGAATATTCTTGATAAAGCCTTTTTGCTATTTTTCCTAGAAACTGAGATACTAAACAGATCTAGGATTGGGATAGAAAACCTTTTGCAAGTCTGAGGTTTTCCAATAAATGAGTTTTCATCAAAACTGAAGGAGGAGTTTGTCAAGCTCATATTTGATAGAATACGTATTGATAAATCGATATTATAAATACAAATTTGATAGAATCAATTCGTAATTGATAGAATCATTGAAAATTATTCTGATAAACCAATCACAATGTGATTTGGCATGTATTTGAAAATCAAATAATAAAATGCCATTTTTTAATTGCAAAACTTCTTCTAATCCTGTTCTGTATTATGAGAACAAATCTTCATAGTGTTTATAAATACAAAAAGAATAACAGAAATAGAATCCATGATCAGCCATGTCCTTTTAGCAATAAGGATATATTTATCTCCTTTAATAAATATCCACAGTGTATAAATGAGGAAAAGTCTCACTTATTTCATTTAAAAGAGGCAGTGCAAAAAGTTTTTGCTTTTCTGAATACTTATTAATAAAAATTTGCAGTAGATTTTTAATGTTTTTACCAAATTTTGAATTACCAATAATTGCAGTAATTTTACAGTACATTTTAAAACATGACTGCCTTTGTGTCATCAGCAATAAAATTGTTTATCAATTTATTATACATATTTTTGGTGCAATGAAGAATGTAGAAAAGTTCAATAAAACTTTTAAATATAAAGCAAATTACTTTAGGGACTTTCCCTTTTGATCCAATGGGTAAGACTGCACTTTCCCGCAGGGGGGATGTTTGATTCCTAGTCTGGGAACTGAATTGGGCAGCACAATAAGCCTTTTCCAGTGGCACGTGGGCTTCTCTATTGTAGTGAGCAGGCTTCTCCTGTTGCAGAGCACAGGTTTTTAGACTGCAGAGCTCAGTAGTAAAAGGTAGTGGGCTTAGTTTCCCCACAACATGTAAGATCTTATTCCCCCTCCCAGGAACAAACCCCACATCCCCCGCATTAGAAGGCAAGTTCTTAACCACGGGATCACCAGGGAGGTCTAAAGCACAATGTTTCTTTGATTAAAAGCCCAGACTCTGCAAAATTAAATGTTAACTTCTATTAATAGAAGTCTGGTAAATTTGAAAATAATTTCTATTCTGTACTACAGGCAAAAAAAACAACTAATTTTTTTTGTAGTACATTAACAGTTTTGCATTTTAATTAACAATCTATTTTAAACATTTTTTTTCCTTTCATAGATAATATGTGCTTCTCTCCTTTGCCCCAACTTTACCATCTTACTGATTAAGCTATTAATGAGTTTCTGCTATTAATGGACACAAATTCCCTATATATTTGAGAGAAAGCAGTGCTTTTGAAGTTTTTAAAATTTCACTCTGAGTTGTTTCCCATCTGACTTCATTTACTATTTACTCACTCATCTAGTCCTCAGATTATGCTCCTGGATTTGATTCATAAGCAGCCTCTAATTATTCAGCTTGGTTTGGAACCAGTTCCTGTTTGTATTTGGTAAAAGGGAAATAATATGGGTTTCAGAGTCAGAATGGATTTTTTGGGAAAACAGTATTGGAAGTCCCAACCATAGAAATCAACAAGAAAAAAATTAAATAAGAGAAATTCAAACTGGAAAGGAAGATTTTTAAAATGTCACTGTTTATAGTTGTTTATAGATGTTATAGATATCATGACTCTATATATAGAAAATCCATCAGATGCCACCTACAGCATACCTGAATTCATCAATGAGTTTGGTAAAGTTGCGGGATGCAAAATTAAATATAGAAATTTATTGTGGTTCTATAACCCAATACTGAACAATCAAAACAAGAAGTTAAGAAAACAACCCCATTCAAATAATAACAAAAAGAGAAAGACAAAATATCCCACATATCACTGCATCAAAAAAAATAAAATAACAGCAAAAGCTTAACAAAGGAGGAAAAAAGACTTGTTCTTGGAAAACTATAGAACTCTGATGAAAGAAAGTGAAGATGACACAAATAGATGGAAAGATAGACGGGGCCAGGGTTTGGGAAAGATTAATATTGCAAAACAACCACATTACCTGAGGCAATATACAGATTCAGTGTAATCCAAACAAAATACCAAGGGCATTTTTCACCGAAGTAGGACAAATTATTCTAAAATTGCTTTGGAAAAACACAGAAACCCACAATAGCCGATATATCTTGAGAAAAAGAATAAATTTGGAGGCATTAATATCAGACTCCCTAATTCCAAACTGTACTGCAAGCTAGAGTAATAAAAACAGTGTGGTACTGGCACAAAAAATCCACATAGATCAATGGAACAGAAGACAGAGTCGGGAAAAATAATCATATTTGCAAAGGCAACTATCTATGACAAACAGAGCAAGAATATAAAATAGAGGAAAAGAAAAATTTCTTTAATAAACGGTGTTGGAAAACTGAACAGCTACATGCAAAAATTCAAACTAATTACTTTCTCACACCACATATAAAAATAAATTCAACATGGATTAAAGACATAAGCATAAGATCTGAAACCATAAACTTCTAGAAGAAAACACAGGCAGTGCCCTTTTTGACATTATCTTAGAAATATTTACTTGAATATGTTTCCTAAAGCAAGGAAAACAAAAACAATAAATGAACAAATGGGACTATATCAAACAAAATATTTTTGTATGGCAAAGGAAACTATCAAGAAAATGAAAAGATCACCTATTAAATTTGGGGGAAATAAATTTTCCAAAAATGTACCTGACAAAGGATTAATTTTCCAAAATATACAAAGAACTATACAAAATCAACAATAAGCCAAATGACTTTATGATAAAAACATTTTTTCAGAGAAGACATATAAATGGGTAACAGGCACATTTAAAAGATGCTCAACATCACTAATCACAGGGAAATGCAAATCAAGCCCACAGTGAAGGATTTCACTGGCAGTTCAGTGGGTTTAAAAGTGTGTACTCCCACTGCAGGGGCATGGATTCAATCCGTGGGCAAGGAAATAAGATCCTGCATGCTGCTTCCTGCAGCCCCAAAATTTACACACCGCCACCTCATACCTGTCAGAATGGGTATTACCAAAAAGACAACAAGCAATAAATGTTGGCAAGGATGGGAAAAAGGAAACACTCATGAACTGTTGGTGGAATGTAATCTGGGGCAGCTACTATGAAAAACGTATGGAGCTTCCTCAAAAATTAAAACTAGACTACCATATAATCCATCAATTTCGTTAAAACCCTGGGTATTTATAACAAAGGAAATGAAAACACAACTAGAAAAGATATGCAGTCCAATGTTCACTGCAGCATTATTTATAATACCAGGTATGGAAGCAAACCCAAGTGCCCGTCAAAAGATGAATAGACCCAAAAAAGATGTGATATATGTGTGTGATGGAATATTACTCAAACCAAAAAAAAATGTTATCTGCCATTTGTGACAACATGGATGGACCCAGAGGGGATTATGCTAAGTTATTTCACTCGTATGTGTAATTTTAAAAAACAAAACAAATGAACAAACATAATAAACAGAAGCAAAAAGCAAACAGGTGGTTGCCAAGGGGGGAGAGTGCAAGGAGGAAGAAATAGGTAAGGAAGATTAAGAGGTGCAAGCTTCCAGCTACAAGATAAATGAGTCATTTGGTTTCAAAATGTATGGGGTGGGGAATGTCATCAATTACTATGCATACCCCTTTTCATAGTGACACATCATAACTAATTTTTCATGATCATTTTGAAATGTATAGAAATGCCCAAATCACTGTGTTTGTATAGCAGGAGCTAACAGTGTTGTAAGTCAATTATATTTCAAAAACAAAGACACTCATAGAAAAAGAGATCAGATTGTGGTTACTAGAGGAAGCAAGGGGGAATTGAATGAAGGCAGTCAAAAGGTACAAACATCCAGTTACAAGATTGGGTAGGGAAAGAGAAAATTTAAGAAGATGGCAATGGTCAGGCTCTCTCGCACCCCAGGGCCTCTCACTTTTTGCCCCAGGGTTTTTGTAAATAAGGATTAGTAACAGCTAAGATCATTCATAGCACTGTGCAGCACATCAGAATGTAGTCACTTGGACTCAGGCTACTTTTCTTCTGTGAGTATATAATTTCACTTGGAAAAGCCCGGAGGGTTGTGCACAATAATTTTATGTTGTATCTGCTGCTATGGCTGCCGTGCCACCCCAGGAGAGAATAGATGCATCTACAGTTCTTATGACTCCGGGTATTTTCTTTCGGGCTCTTAGCTTGCACCTTGCCTACCAGGATTAAGTGAGCAGTGTGCACAGTGAGATACAGAGAGACAGTTGGCATCATGAACAGGATCAGCAGTACAAGATAAAATAACTGAGTGTAATGTACAACATTATAAATATCATGAACATTTTTGTATGCTATATATGAAACTTGTTAAGAGAGTAAATATTGAGAACTTATCCAAGGAAATTTTTTTCCATTTATTTTATATCAGTAGTGATTATTTGTGTTCACCAAGCTTATTGTGAAAAATTGTTTATATATGTAAGTAGAATAAATTATACAGCACATCTGAAACTTATTCACTGTTGTAGTCAAGATATCCCCAATAAACTTGGAAGAATATAAAACTCAAGAAATAAAAAATATTTCCCGTTGCAATACTACAAGAAACACAAAAAAATGAAGGGAAATGCTTGTGTGTTACAAGTTTGTGGGAGCTTTGGGGTTTTTTGATGGTAGGAAAATTCCTGAATGGTTTTAATCCAACTATATATCAAGTTACAAGACAGAGGGAAAAACACATGGGAGAGAGGGAGAGGAAGAGAGATTCACTGCCAGCATGGCCAACAGGTAAAGACTGTGTTTTTTTTTCATAGAGGAAAAGGATTTGATACTTTGGGGGAGGAAATAGGATTCACATGAGAAAGAGAGAAAATGAACCATTTCTCAATGAAACCCTTTAAGAAAAGCCCACAGTTGAAACTCAACAAACTTGTTAAGTTCCCAAAGATAGGTCTTGAGGTAACCATCTTCAGGGATTATTCCTTTCCACAATGAAGATAAATGACAACACAACTGGTTTACAAAAATTTGTCTTGAAATAAACAAAGAAAGTCAAATAGGAACAGAAAATTAAAGCAGCAAAGACTTTTGGGGGTGGGGGTTGAAAATCAAGATAAAAAATAAACAACTCCCTGAGGAAGAGACTCCATAAAGATTCTAACCAGCATCTTTAAAAAATGAATCAAATGGTAAAAGAAAAAGCTGGTTTAAAAAATGGCACCCCACTCCAGTACTCTTGCCTGGAGAAATCCCATGGACGGAGGAAGCCTGGTAGGCTGCAGTCCATTGGGGTCGCTAAGAGTCGGACACGGACTGAGCGACTTCACATTTTACTTTTTCACTTTCATGCATTGGAGAAGGAAATGGCAACCCACTCCACTGTTCTTGCCTGGAGAATCCCTGGGACGGGGGAGCCTGGTGGGCTGCCGTCTATGGGGTCACACAGAGGTCGTGGACACGACTGAAGCGAGACTTAGCACAGCAGCAGCAGAAGTATGAAGGTTTCCCAGGTGACTCACTGGGAAAGAATCTGCCTGCAATGTGGGAGACCTGGGTTCACTCCCTTGATCCAGTAAGATTGCCAATGATGAAGGAAAATGGCAACCCAACTTGCCACACTCCAGCTATTCTTAGCCTGAGGAGAATCCCATGGTCGGAGGAGCCTTGTGGGCTACAGTCCACTGGGTTGCAAAAAGACTGAGCAACTCAGCAACAACAAAAGAAGTACAAACCACACAAAAAGTATAAAACACAAAATAGAGAAACAAAATCAAACTAGTAGAATAAGATATTGGAAGGCAAGAAGTCTATGGAAATATTAAGATATTTTCAAGGAATCCTATAAAATGTTGAAAGTGGAAAAAAAGTTCTAATGCAGCAAAACTCGGCAAAGAGAAGATGAAGTTTGAATGTCTGCAGATTTGATAAAAAAAAAATCAAGACCTAAGGAAGCATGAGCAATTCCTGTAGGAAGCAGCCAACCAATGAAGGGAGCACTTAGCTGAGAAAACCAAAAAATTACACTTACTATAAAATTCAGAAAAACCTCAAGGAAACTCTTTTTTACAAAGAAAACGAATTTGAAGTTTTGAATAATTGCACTGGCAGCTGAAATAACTGGTAAACCCACCAGAGTGAGGAGCCAAAATAAATAAAGAGATGACAGATGAAATATATCTCCTGGATATAATCTTGTTAACAATAGCGGGAAAAGACGGGGCCATTTCCCATCCAAACTGAGTGATGAGGTGTCAGCCAGGCATGAGCTGAAGAGAAAATAAAGAACGTGAGATTTGTTCTCTGCATTTAGCAAAGCTCGACGGGAAAATGAATGCAAAACCTTGCAGGCAAGGTGGTATCCCGAAAGCAAAAAGATGGACTTTGTAAAAAGAAGCTGATTCGGAAGAGAAGAAGTAGGAAAAGAAAGGGCAAAAGCAATCAGCTGCAGGGGAGATGAAAACTTATGGCAAAAAATTTTAAAGAATGAGGGGGGAATTGCAGAAAATAGAAATTCCATATGCATTCATACAAAAATGGCTTAATTTTGAAATTAAATACCATGATATAAAAGGAGGAATGCTTAAAGAAAGCCAGAGACTCTAAAACCAAACCAAAAGGATTGATTCTAAACAGTCCCAAGAAATTTTCTCATCAGTGGGCAAACTAGGCGGTACATTAAAAACACCTCGGGGCTTTTTGAAATGAAGACGGCGGGGGCCCCAATCCCAGAATCTGATTCAGTAATTTAGGTGAGGCCTGAAATCTTAATTTTAACAAGTTCTCTGGTTATGATGCTGCTGCTGGTCTGAAGATCACACTGTGAGAATACGCTCTAAACTAACCCCAGTTGATTTTTAGGACTGCCTGAGACCCTTATAGACCTATTCAATCAGTATCTGTGTGTGTGTGGTGGAGGGAGTGGGGGCGGCGGCCTCAGGCACTGGGACTTTTTGAAGCATCTCAAATAATTTGACAACCAGGGTTGAGAACCACTGAAGCTACCGAAACTGGTTCTTCCAACCATTTCATTGAAATTGGTGACATATTGCTTCTCATTCCTACCTATGATATATTCACTTTTTAAAACAATATTTGCTTTTAACTGGAGGGTAATTGCTCTGCAATATTGTGTTGGTCTCTGCTATATATTAACATGAAACACCACAGGTATACATATGTTCCCCCCACCCCCCCCTGAACCTCTTTCCTACCTCCCACCCCATCCCATTTCAAGGGGTCACAGAGCACCTGATTTGAGCTCCCTGTGTCAAACACAAATTCTCACTGCCACCTATTTAAAAAACGGTAAAGTATATGTTTGTGATGGGACATATTCTTTTCTCTAACAGAAGAAATTGTCCATAACTATACAAGTCCAATGGGTAGAGACTTAGTGTTAGGGAGTCCTGCCTCTACTTGGGTTTGATGAAGCTTCATTGAAAAATCCCAAAGGGGCAACTCTGATGATAGGGATGGGTTTAATTCTCATGCCACCTCCCTTTCTAAATGTCTCCAGGCATTCCTACATGATCTCCCAAAAGGAGGATGCCCACCTCTTTCAGGTCCATTTGGACCTTTACCTAAAGCCTGGGGAAACTCATCTGCTTTCACTTTCCCTTCACCTCTGGTTTTTTGCTGTGTATTCCTTTCCAAATCTAATAAACTACCTTTGCTTTCACTTGGAATCAGCAACACCCCCTTTTAATCCTGTGAGGATAGGCATGGAAAATCCAACTTTTTTAAAATTCAAACTCTCTTGGGTTTAAGAAAGAGCATTTAAAACTGGTCTCAGATCAATATCTCTACTTTTATCCCCAAATCAAATCCAAGTGCCTCTTCACCTCTAGCCTTTGAAATATCTTTTGTAAGGTTTATTAGTGTCCCCACCATACATGCATGTGAGAACACACACATGTCCATTGTCACAGCAATGCAAAGGACAATTCATAGCCTTCTCTCAGACTTTAGTCTAAGATGGTGAGGCTGCTTAAACACTTCACTAGATTCAAAATTCTACATTTTTCATTTAATTGAGGTTAAAAACATATATACAGTAAATGCACACTCTTAAAATATAAAATCAATGCAATTGAAAATATAGTATCTTCCAAAGAGAACATTTAATCATCTTAGAAAGTTCCTTAATGCCTTAATTTTTAAGTTCCTGGACCCAATTCCAATGTATGTGGGTTTGGGACAGAGCAAGTTCCTATATCCACCAAGCAATTCTTGGGAAAATCAGTTGACAAACCCGCCCCCCATTTTTAGGGGAAGTCCAAAAGTTACCTCATTAGCATTCACTTAGGAAATTCCAAAGGGAAAAAGAAACCCAAACATATTTCTTATTATAAATCACAATATCACGTGCCTCCAATTAAACAATCCAAAGAGCAACCTCTGACTTGATCCTATCACTGTATATTACTTTTGCCTCTTTTAAAACTTCCTATAAATAAAATTACACATCATCTCCTCAGCTATTCTCCTTTTGCTCTGCATAATGACTGTGGATTCATCTACACCATTGTGGCCCTTAGAAATTTATCCTTATGTGTTGCTGAATAGCATTACACTATTTGAAGACAACATAGTTACTTTTTTCCAAATTCAAGTTGATGAGTATTTGATTTATTTCGGGTTTTGGGGCTGTTATTAATAAAGTTTTAATGAAGAGCTTTACAATGTTTTTTCCTGGACATGTGTTTCATTTCTTGCATGCACTTTCTCCCATGAGGGCACTTACTGTACAAAACCCAAACAATGTTTTAACTTATAAAAAACTTTTCCCAAGTTGGTCATACCATTTTACATTCCAAACATTTTCCAGTAGTTCTACATCCTCAACAATATTTGGTGTGCCCAATCTTTTTTTTTTTCCTTTTTTTAACCATTTATAGTGAGTTGAAGTGGTAAGGTTTACAATTTTTGTAGAACTTTTCAATGTACGCTGAACTAAAATTTTCCATATTTGAACCACATTATTTAATGCTGTGGAAACAATGTCAGACTTTATTTTTTGGACCCCAAAATCACTGCAGAGGTGATTGCAGCCATGAAATTAAAAGATACTTACCCCTTTGGGAAAGGGAAAGTTATGACCAACCTAACAGCATATTAAAAACAGAGACATTATTTTGGGCCAAAAAAGTCCGTCTAGTTAAGCTAGGTTTTTTTTCCAGTGGTCATTATGGATGATAGAATTGACTGTGAAGAAGCTGAGTGCCGAAAAATTTATGCTTTTGAACGTGTGGTGTTGGAAAAAACTCTTGAGAGTCCCTTGGACCTGCAAGGAAACCAACAGTCATCCTAAAGGAGATCAGTCCTGGGTGTTTCATTGGAAGGAATGATGCTGAGCGAAGCTCCAATACTTATGGCCCACCTATTCGAGAAAAGACCCTTATGCTGGGAATGACTGAAGGCAGGCGGAGAAGGGGACGACAAGAGATGATAGATGGCTGGATGGCATCACACGAACTCGATGGACATGATTTTGAGTAAAACTCCGGGAGTTGGTGATGGACAGGGAAGCCCTGTCGTGCTTTCGGTCCGTCCATGGGGTTCGCAAAGAGTCGGGCAGGACTGAGGGCTAAACTAAAACGATTAATGCTGAGGTTTGTACTTTTTAAAAGTTTTCAAACAGACAGAAATCATTTTTTGAGCTAAGTTCTCCATCCGAAATATGACCTATTTTTATTTTTAATAAAATAAAAATAATTAAATAAATGGTTTTTTAGATAAAAAAATTTAAATTTAAAATTTTCAGAAAAAGAACTATGGATTGGAAAAGAATTTGGAATATTGAATGTTCATGGCACTGATTTAAAGTTAGAATTTAAGCAAGAAAGCAGAGGAAGGCAAAAATAAAGGAAGAAATTGTAGCCTAGACCATATTTAATAAGCCACTATTTTGAGAATAATTTGCAGTTTCTCATGGCAATTAATACACAATTCAACTATAGTTTCTTCTGCATAAAACAAAAGGAAATCTACTTCTTCATTAGACTGAAAATTGAATTGTTTCCATTTGTTTTTGCAAAATACACTTTTGATTTTCTTTGATAATCTTTTTTTTTTTTTTTTTTTTTGAGTGATAACTGACTCAGGATTGAAACCCATGCCTCTTGTGTTCCCTGCAGGTGAACACTTACCACTGCACCATCTGGGAAGATCCAAATTTTTAAAACTTTTTCATAGGTGCCTGCATAAAATAATTGCTCAAAATATTTGAGAAAATCCATAGCATCATTAGGGCTTCCCAAGTGGCTCAGTGGTAAAGAATCCACCTGCCAATGCAAGAGACATGGGTTTCGAACCCTTGGATTGGGAAGAGCCCCGGAGAAGGGAAAAGACAACCCACTGCAGTAATTCCGCCTGGGAAATCCCATAAAAGGATCCTTTTGTTGTCTTTTGGGGGCACAAAAATCTGACATGACTTAGGGAATAAACAATGAATAGCAATGATTCCCAACTTCAGTGGGTGAGAACTTGGTAAAGAGACAAAGGGCCAGGCCTTGTCCTGCTGCAAGAAACAACAGTCATGTGTATTCTTTATTAGTTTTTTCAGGAGATCTTGAGACACATCAAAGTTCAATAACCAGTGCTCTGCAGTGTATTCCAGCAGCAAGTCATGTGGAAAACAAAATTGTAACTCAATTAGGGTTCAGTTGCAACAAGACCAACAGGTGGCTCACTCGGGTCACAACCTTTAGTAAAATGAGTCATTTTTGCGTATCAAACATCTCCAGAAAAATAGTAGTAATGGAAATAGAGTGCATTATATTTGTAGAATAATTCAAATGCCTTTTCTTCTTTACTGTCTTTGTTTTGTTTTGATTCCGATGGAACTTCCATTCTTGTCTGAAAATATTCTTTGGGCTTTTTATGTTAGACTGAATTTTTTCTTAAAAAAAAATAAATTTATGTCAATATAAAATAATCAAGAAAGTTCTATGTCAAGAAAAATAATCAAGAAAGTTCTCCACATTTTAAATGTTGCACTTCCCTTCACCAGAAGGTCAGAAAGTGATTCTCTCTGCTCTGGTTTGCATGTGTGCGTGCTAAGTCGCTGCGGTTTGGTCTGAACCCTTTGTGACCCCATGGCCTTGGACTGCTAAGCTCCTCTTTTAAGGATTCTCCAGGAAGATACTGGAGTTGGTTACCATATCTACCTTTATAGGTTCACATTGAGAATTACTTAAAGATTAAAAGTCTGTCTCTTAGGCCGGATTTAATTATAGCTGATCAATTGCAGTGATTCTGGCTGCAAAGTTGGCTTGCTTTTATTTACTGAAAAAAAAAAAAAAAAACATGCTATTGTAATTTTGTGGAATGTTCCTTCTGGGTTACAGCTAGGTAGGATTACTACATTACATTAAGCCCCAGTCAAGATGGCATGTCCCAAATAAGGCAGTGATCCCAGATCTGCACTTATTGGTAGAATTTCAATCCCAACTCGACTTGGAATTGTTCCACATGCTCACAATTTCCAAATAAAATCTTCAGATAAGTCTGAAGAATGTACTTCATTTACTCACTCATCCCTGGTCAGCGTTTTTTGACTGTACGCTCTGTGCCAGATAATGATAAGGGCCCCAGAATTAAAGCAGAAGATACTGTTTCTCTTGATGCAGACAAATGTCAGCAGTTACAGTTGTGTGACAGTCATCACTTCTGAAACCCGATGGTCGGATGCCTGCCATGCTCACTGCCATGTCCTAATTGCCTAGCACAATACCCAGTCGGGGGCATCAAATTAACAAATATTTCTCAATTATGTGCTAATATATTTACAAAAGTTGTAAAGGGGTCACTAAGAGGGCAAATAAAGAGTTACATAACTCAAGTGGGGGAGAAAAAACTTTTAGAATGGCTCTTGGCTTAGTTTATTTTGATTGGTATTTTTACAGGGAGTCTGTACATTTCAATGTATAAAGAAACTGACATTACCCTGTCCAGTACCCCAGCATTCCTTTCTATGCTACAGCATTTAGCGGGAAACCTAAGACACAACAATTGAGGCTTTTTTTCCTCAGCCATGGGACACACCCAGGGCTGAAGGAAGTCCCCCCAAGATCAGGACTTCCGGGAGCTGCTGCATAAAAACCTTACCTTTCATGCTTCAAAACTAACTCGGGAGTTGTTCTATGTTGTCTCTTAGAGCTCATCAGTGGACAGAGATTCTCTAATTGCCCACAGTGGCAACTGGTTTGAAATACACCTTTCCAAATTTCTACCATTCTGGCTTTTTACTTGTGCTTTCTGGCATTAACTCCCAAATAAAGCTCTAACAGTCAAGTCCTTGTCTTAGAATCTGCTCCTAGATCAAACTCTCCCCAAGGAGAATATGAGCCATCTATGTTCATATGGGTTGATGACATCAACATTTTCATAATCAGTGAACTAAAATGGACTGGGAATGGGAGAATTTAACTCAGAGGACCATTATATCTTTTTACTGTGGGAAAGATCCCTTAGAAGAAATGGAGTAGCCCTCAATAGTCAACAATGGAGTCCGAAATGCAGTATTTGGATTTCAGTCTCAAAAACGACAAAATGTTCTCTGTTTTTTTCCAAGGCAAACCATTCAATATCACAGTAATCCAATTCTATGTCCCCAAACCCCTAATGCCAAAGAAGCTGAAGTTGAATGGTTCTATGAAAACCTATAAGACCTTCTAGAACTAACACCAAAAAAAAATGTCCTCCTCATTAAAAGGGACTGGAAGGGCTGGAATGCAAAAGAAGGAAGTCAAAAATTTAAATTCAAAGGACTGAAGTAAGAGTCAAATTGTCCTTGAAGTACAAAACGAAGCGGGGCAAAGGCTAACAGAATTTTGCCAAGAGAAACGCACTGGTCAAGCAAACACCCTCTTCCAACAACACAAGAGAAGACTCTACACATGGACATCACAGATGATAATACTGAAATCATATTGATTACTTTCTTTCAGCTGAAGATGGAGAAACTCTATACATCAGCAAAAAAAAGACTCAGTACTGACTGTGGCTCAGATCATGAACTCCTTATTACCAAATTCAGAAGAAATTGGAAAAAGTAGGGAAAAACCACTAGGCCATTCAGGTATGACCTAAATCAAATCCCTTATGATTATATACAGTGAAAGTGACAAATAGATTCAAGGGATTAGATCTGATGGAGAACTATGGATGGAGGTTCATGACATTGTACAGGAGGCATGATCAAGACCATTCTGAAGAAAAAGAAATGCAAAAAAGGGAAAAAGAATGTCTGAGGAGGCCCTTTCAAATAACTGAGAAAAGAAGAGAAGCTAAAGGCAAAGGAAAAAGGGAAACATACACATTTGAATGCAGAGTTCCAAAGAATAGCAAGAGAGATAAGAAAGCCTTCTTCAGTGTTCCCAAAGCAAAGAAATAGAGGAAAACAACAAATGTGCAAGACTAGGATCCTTCAAGAAAATTCGAGATACCAAGGGAACATTCCGTGCAAAATGGTGCAAAAAGGACAGAAACATATGGACCTAACAGAATCAGAAATATTAAGAAGAGGTTTTTAAGAATAAAACAGAAAACTATACAAAAAAGATGTTCATGACCCAGAAAACCATGATGGGTTTGATCACTCACTTAGAGCCAACATCTGGACTGTGAAGCCAAGTGGGGCCCGAGGAAGCATCATTTTGAACAAGCTAGTGGAGGAGGGGATTCCGTTGAGCTATTTTTAGATCCTAAATGATGAAATGCTGCCCCTCAACTGTCCAGCAAATTTTGGGAAAAATGTCAGCAGGTGGCCACTGGATTGGAAAAGGCCAATTTTCAATCCAATACAAAGAAGGCATTGCCAAAGAAGTCAAACTACCTGCACAATTGACTCACTCACACATAGCTAACAAAAATTGCTCATAATTATTCAAGTCCATGCTGTCAACAGTAACATAAAACCTGATGAAAACTTCCAGATGTTCAAAACTGGTTTTAGAAAAAGGCCCCAGAGGTAACGAGAGATCGACGTTTGTCAACAATCTGGCTAGCTGAACCATTGAAAAATCAATAGAATTTCCATAAAACATTTTTAAAAAAACTTCTGCCTTCACTGACTTATGCTAAACCTTTAATTGTGGTGGATGACAACATAACTGTGTGAAATTCCTTAAAAGAATGGAATACCAGAACCATCCTTACCTGCCTCCTAAAAATTTATGCAGTCAGGAAGAAACAGTTAGAACCAACAAAAAAACGACTGTCCAAATCAGGGAAAAGGGGTACATCAAGCCGCATATTGTCACCTCTTGACTATAAAAAATGCATCTGAAAAAACTGGTCTGGATGAAGCC
>JAJLRB010002259.1:0-15099 GCA_020976825.1 Odocoileus hemionus
ATCTTTAGGTTTTTCTATGTAAAACATGTCATATCACACAGATATTTTATTTTATTTTTTCCAACTTTGTTTCCCTTTTATTATTTTTTTTTCTCTCGTTTGGGGCAAGATTTCCAAAACTATTTTAAAAAAAGTCCAAGTGAACCCCTTTTGCTTTCTCCCTGGTATTAGAAAAATGCTTTCAGCTTTTCCATTGCATATGAATTTACAGGGGTTTGTCATATATTTTTTGTAGTTGTTTAGTCCCACTAATTGGCTGACCTTTTGCTCCCCCATGACTGTACCGCCAAGCCCCTCTCCCAGGGGATTTCCCGGGGCAGAAATACTGAGTGGTTCCATTTCCTTCCCAGTTTTTTTCCCCAACCCAGAGATTGAACCGCATCTCCTGTAGGCAGCCAGATTTAAACCCACTGCCACCAGGGAACCCCCTTGTCAAATTTGGGTTTAAAAATTTTTTATTTATTTCACTGCCCTAGTTTTAGTTTGGGCCATGGGGGATCTTTCCTTGACCAGGAAGAACCTACCCCCCTGCTTTGGGATGCATTTTTAGCCCGGACCCCCCGGGAATTCCTTTAACTTTTATTATTTTAAAAGTATTTTTTCCCTTTTACCTTTTTTTTCGGGAGATTTTGATTAAATGGATATTGCTTTTATAAAAACTTTTTTCTTCAATGACGTGACAACTTTTTACTCTTCTTTTTTTGTTAATGGGGGTATATCATTTATTGTCGTAAAATAAAAAACCTTGCATCCTTGGGTAAACCCCACTTTCAGGTGACAATCCTTTATATATTTTTGGGTTTTGGGTTTGCTGTATTTGTTGAGGATTTTTCGTCTATGTTCACAGTGATCATTCATTCAGCCTCAGTCGGTCGACCTTTTTGCACCCATGGAAAGGGGCTGCAGCATGCAGGCTTCCCGCCCCCCAACTCAACCTCCCAAAAATCATGTCCATTGCGTCATGATCCACCAAACCCCACTCATCCTCTTCGTCCCCTTTGCCCCCACCTTCAATTTTCCCAGCATCAGGTCTTTTCCAATAGACATCAGTGCCCAGGCCCCCTAATTTTTTTTTTGGGGATCTTTTGGTACAGGTGATGCAGTCCAAGACAAGCTCGAATATTCCCCCTCGCATTTTTTGGAAAAAATTTCAGAAGGATAGGTTAATTTTCCTCAAAATTTTTGGGGAGACTCACTGTAAGCCATTCTGATCCTGGTCCTTTGTTTTTTTGTTTTTTTTAAATTTTTATTCATTTCATTCCTTAATCAGTTTGTTTTTTATTTATTTTTTCCTTTCAGTCTTGAAGATTGTCCCTTGTAAATTTGTCCATTTCTTCTAGTCACCCATTTTTTGATGAATTGTTTGTAAGTTTTTTATGACCTTTGTACTTTTTAGTTCATTTGAAAACTTCCCCTTTTCTTTTCTTAAAATTTTTTATTAATTTATCCCTTCATTCTTTTCTTGAAAGCGGGCGAATTTTTATTAATTTTTGTCTATCTTAAAAAAACCACTCTTATTTCTTTGCTTTTTTTCACTTTTTTTTTAAAAGTCTCTGTTTCTTTTATTCTGCTCGGGTTTTTTACTTTTTTATTTCTTCTTTTAGCTTTGATTTTTATTTGTTCTTTTCCCTCTTTCTAAAAGTAAAAATTTTAGGTTGCTTATCTGAAATTTTTCTTTTTTTTTCCCTCTAAAATTATTTTTTTTTTTTTTTTAAATTTAAATTCTATAAATGCACTCGGGAAACTGCTTTTGCTGCCCCCATAAAATTTGGATGATTGTATTTTTTTTTCATTTGTTTCAGGTATATTTTTTTTCCTTTTTATTTTTTTTCTGTGATCCTTTGGATTTTTTAGTATCATATTGTTTGGGCTCCACGTTTTGGCTTTTTTCATTTTTTTCTTGTAGTTATTTTTAGTCTCATATGTTTTTGGGTTGAAAAATGTTTTATATATTTTAATTTCCGAATATTCTAAGGGTTGTTTTTGGGCCTTCATGTAATCAAAATGGGGGGAAGACGTTCCATGGCACTGAAAGAATGTATATTCTGTTACATCATAGAAATATTCTTTATAGTATCATTAACCCTTTCAGTCTAAAGATTATTTTTAAAGGCTGCATTTTCTTTTTATTTTTAATTTTTTATGGGATAAAAATATTTATTATTTCCTTTTCATGCATGATTGACTAAACTTGGGATTTTTCCCACATTGACGGGCCAAAAGAGCATCTTCAAAAGGGGAATCAGTTGGGGCTGAAAACCAAAATTTTCATCTAACCACCAGAGGTTTCTACAATCTTTATTTAATGACTGACCCAAAGGCGAAAACAGATGTCATCCTCTTAACACGGACCAAAAAGTGTTTCAGCTGCATTCAAGCAATCTGAACCAACTAGCCTCGCCTTCTCTTTTTTTTAAAATTTTCCCCTTTTTATTCTTTTTTTTGAAAATTGTTTGAACTATTCTAATTCCCTAATTTCTTTTATTTTTTTTTTAATTGAAGATAATTGCTTTACAATATTGTTGTTTCGCCATCACAGGTGAATCAGCCATAGGTATACAAATTCCCCTCCCTCTAAAACCCTCCCTTCCACCCCTCTGGGGTTGTACAGACACCGAGTTTGAGCCCCTTCAACACAAATTCCCACTGGCTACCATTTTACATATGTTAAAGTTTTTTTCAAACATTTCCCGGTTCATCCCACCTCTTCTTCCCCCAAATATCTAAATTTTTTTCCTAGTCTGCATCTCCTTTGCTGCTCTCAAAAATACATCAGTCCCACCTGAAAACCATAACATGTTTTTGAAAATATTTTTATTTTTCCTTTTTTTTTGTATAATGGGGCCTAGGCCAATACCTCATAGAGCTGTTTAAATGCCTTTTTTTATGGGTATAATATTTTACATTACCACAACTTTATTATTCCATTCATCTGCAATGGGCATCTAGTTCCTTTCCCTGTCCTAGTTATTTTAAAAGCGCATGAACACTGGGGGACATGACTTTTTCAAAAAGGTTTCTTTAGGATATATCCCAATATGAGATTGCTGGTTTTAGGTGTTTATTCCTAGTTTTTAAGGAACTCCATACTGTCCCCTAGTGGAGCATCAATTTACATTCCCCCTGAAGCGCAAGGCTTCCCTTTCTCCACACCCCTCCGCTTTTATTGTTTTAGATTTTTTTTTTTTATGGGGGCCTTTTCTGGCCTATGTAGGGACCATCATTGTGTTTTATTGCATTTTTTAAAAAAATAGTGAGTTGCATCTTTTCATGATTTTTTAGCCATCTGAAAGAAATGTCTTTGGAAGAGTTTGTTTAATCTTCTGCCTGTTTTTTTGTTTGGGATTGTTTGCTTTTCTGGTATTGAGCTGCATAATTGTTTTTAAAAGAGGGAAAATTAAATCCTTGAAAGTTTTTCCCTTTTGCTTTTAATTTTCCCCCCCTTCCCCTTTCTGATTTTTTTTTCCTATTTATAGTTTATTTTGCTAAAATTTCCTCCCATTGCTATTATTTTCCCCTTAAAGAGTGTTGTTTTCACCTTGTTTAATTTTTTTTTTCTTCAAAAGCTTTTAAATTAATTAATGCCATTGTTTTTTTTTTTCTTTTCCCATACTATAGAAGGTGGATTATAGAGGACTTGCTGTATTTATATCAAAAGGTTTTCTCCCAATTTTTTCCCTGGGGTTTTATAGTTTCTGTTCTTACATTTGGGTCTTTAATCTGTTTTGAGTTTATCTTTTGTATGGTGTTAAAAATTTTTTCAATTTCTTTTTTCTACATGTCTACCCAAATTTTCCCCCTGTACCACGTTTGAAAACTAATTGCTCCTTTGGTAGTTTTGCCTTCTTGTTAACGAAAGGTCCCCAAGGGTCATGGCTTATCTCGGGGCTTACTATTTTGTTCCCCTGGCTGTCTTTTCAGTTTTGTGCCATACCAATTGTCTTGATGACAACTAGTAGTATAGTCTGTAACCAGAAATTGATTCCCTCCATTCTATTCTCTTTCTCAAATTTTTTGGCTTTGAGTTTTTTGTGTTTGTATAAAAAATTAGACATTTTTTTGTTCTAGTTCTGTAAAACTACAGGGGGTTTTTGAAGAATTCATTAAATCTGTAGATTGCTTTGGAAGAATATCTTTCCCAAAAATTTTGATTCTTCCAATCCAAGAGCATAGTATACTCTCTGTTTGTTCACTTGATTTCTTCATCATTTTTTTATAGTTTTCTCATACAGCCCTTTGTTTTTTTGGGCGGGTTTTTTTCCTAGGTATTTTTTTATTTTTTTGCAATGGCGAATGAGATTTATTCCTTAATTTTCATTCTGTTTTTTCATTTTTAGTGTACGGGAATGAAAGGGTTTCTGTGTAAATTTTTAACCCTGTGGTACATATTCATTGATTAGTTCAAAATTTTTTTAAGGCACTTTAGGTTTCTATGTATAAAATCTGCCCACCTGCAAACAGGAGTTTTACTTCTTGTCCAATCTGGTTTCCCTTTTTATTTTTTTTCTTCTCGTTCTGTGACAGATTTTCCAAAAACTATTGAATAAAGGAAAGAGTGGGCACCTTTGTCTTATTCCTGTTTTTGGGGGAAATCTTTCATTTTTTTCCTTGAGAAAAAGTTTCTTTGCATATATGAGCTTTTTATTTAGTATTTCCTTCATCCCTTCTTCTGGAGATTTTTTCTTTTTTTCATAAAAGGATGTTGAATTTTTTCAAATCTTTCTCTCACTATCTTTTTCTTTTCATTTTCTCATCATTTTTGACTCTTTGCAACCCCAGGGCTACTGCATGCCAGGGTTCTCTGTTCTTCTTTTTCCTCAACTTTATCAAACTCATTTTCCCTTTAGTCAGATGCCATCCAACCACTCATCCCTTTTCATCCCCTTCTCCTCCCGCCTTCAATCGTTCCTACATTAGGGTTTTTCCAGTTTTGTTGGCTCTTTGCACAGTGGGCCCAAAAGATTGGGGAATTTCGCCTCAGCATTATCCCCCCCAAATATTCTATTTATTTCCTTTAATTTACTGGTTTGCTCCTTGCAGCCAAGGGGCCTCAATTTTCTCCAACTCACATCAAAAGACAACTTTTTTGGGGGCCCCCTTCTTTATGGTCCAACTCATACCATACATAATCTGGAAAAAACCCTAGCTTTGACTATATGACCTTGGGTTGGGAAAATATTCTTTGTTTTTTAAAACTTCTAGGTTTGTCAAGCTGGAGGGGATCGCATATTTTTTATCTTCAATTTTTTTCTGTGGTTATCACATTGACATTTTTTGTATTTAAAAATCCTTGCATCTCTGGGTAAAGCCCACTTGACTTTTAAATTGTTTGTTGGGATCTGCTTTTAGAATTTTTTTAAAGGGTTTTTTAAATCAAATTTCCCCAAATTAACCAAATTTCCCCTTTTTTTTGGGGGCATCTTTTCGTTTTGGGATCAGGGGAGGGTGGCCTTGTAAATGATTTTGATTTTCCTATCTTTTTTTCTGAATATTTTTTGGAAGAACTCACGTGAAGTCATCGGCCCGGCTTTTCTTTTTTGGAAGATTTTTTATTTATTTTCCATTTCTGCTTTGATTCATCTGTTCATATTTTAAAATTTTCCTTTCATTTTTGGAAGGGTTAACTTTTCCCAAAAGTTTGCCCATTTCTTCCGGGTTTCTATTTTTTTTGGCATATATTTTGTAGTAACTCTTATATTTTTTGTTTTTCTTGTTGTCTTTTAGTTTCTTTTCATTTCTAATATAATTATTTAATTTTTTCCTCCTTTTTCTTGATGCGTCTGCCAATGGTTTGTAAATTTTGTTTGCCCTTCTCAAAGATCTACTTTTGTTTTACTGATCTTTCCCTTTTAACCCCTTTTTTTTTCTTTTATTTCTTTTTTGATCTTTAGATTTTTTTCCCACACTAACTTGGGTTTTTTTTTTTTCCTTTTCGTTTTATTGCTTTAATAAAAAAGTTGGGTTGTTTATGTTCTCTTTTTTTTGGGGAGACTTGTTTTGCAAAATTTCCTTTTACACTGCTTTTAAACTCACCCATAGGTTTTAATTTCTTTTTTTCATTGTCATTTTTACAGGTTTTTTTTTTCCCCTTTTTGTTTTCTTCTGCCTTTTGGGTTATTTAAAACATTTTTGTGTGTGAACCTCCGGGTTTGTGCTTTTTAAAATTTTTTCCCTTTAATTGATCAACTCTATAGCACTGTGGTCAGAAAAGATCTTGAAAAAATTTTCATTTTTTTAAAAAAAGTTACCAAGTTTGGGTTTGTGCCCAAAAAGGGTATCTATCCGGGAAAATATTCCATTTCACTTAAAAAAATGAGTCTACTGTTTTGGTTTAAAGCCAATAGATACAATTGGGTCCAACGTCCAATGTATCATTCGAACCATTCCCCTATTAATTTTCCCTTCTGGATGATCTTTCTTTTTTGAGATTTTACACCCCCCCACATTATTGTTTTACTACATTTTCCCTTTAATACTTACACACCTATGTATTGGGGTCTCCCTTTTGGGCGTATATTTTTAAATTTTTAATCTTCGGGGTTGATCCCTTGATCTTTAGTAGTGCCCTTCCTTGCCCTTTTGTAATTGCCCTTTTTTTTAAATTTTTTTTATCTAAATGAGTATTCACCCCCTCTTTTTTTTTAATTCCTTTTTGCATGCAATATCTTTTTCCCCCTCATTTTCACTATATGGTCCCAGGTCTGAGGGGGATCTCTTGTAACACTTTAATAGAGGTCTTTTTTGATTTCCCAAACCCAATCTTCTCCTTTTGATTGACTTTTAGTACATCTACCAAAAGGGAATTATTAATATTATGGTCTTTTACCATTTATTTTTTTTTTTGGATTTGTTTTTGAGGCCTTTTCTTTCTCTAATGTTTTTCTGTCTAGAGATATTCCTTTACATTTTTTTGTAAACCCCTTTTTGTGGTGCTGAATTTTTTTTAAATTTTTTTTGCTGGAAATCTTTTTTTCCCCTTTCAAATCTAAATGAATTTTTGCGGGAATGATAATCTTGATTTTTATTTTTTTTCCCTTTCCATTTTTAAGTGTATCCGCCATCCTTCGGGGCGCAATTTTTCTGAAAAGGGTCAGCTATTATTTTAAATGGTATCACCTTGAGTTCTTTTTGCTTTTCCCCTCTTTTTTTTAGTTTTTTTTTTGTTTTTCTCTTTTTTAGTTTGATAAATTTTCGGGGCAGTTTCTCCTTGGTTTTTCCTATATGGGACTTTAGGGTTTCCTGATTTGGGTCTTTTTCCCTTTTCCCCATGTTGGGGAATTTTTAGTAAATCTCCTTATATATTTCCTCATACCATTTGTTTATCCTTCTTTTTCCGAGACCCCTATTTTTTTGAATTTAATGAATTGGCACTTAATTTTGTCCCAAGGTCTCAAAATTTCCCTCATTTCTTTTTATTCTTTGTTGTTGTTGTTGTTGTTTTCTGCTCTGTTTCATTTTTTCCACCTTTCCATCTCCACCCATTTACCATTCTTCTGCCTATTATTCTGCTTTTGGGTTCCCTCTAGGTATTTTTAACTCTCTTGTGTTTTTCTTTTGGTGTTTGTCTATCTTAAATTCTTCTGGATCCTTTTAAGTTTTTCTTGTATTTTCTCATCCGACCCCTCTTTTATCGTGCCTCCTTTTTTTTTTCCCAAATTTTTTGGATCCTCTTTCTATAATTCCCTTTTAATTATTTTTCAAAACGCTTATTTCCTCTTCATTTGTTTGGTCTTTTTGATTTTATCTCTTCCTTCATCTGCTCTTTACTCTCTCTTTTCATTTTTTAATTTCTGGTTTGGGATCCCTTATCAGCTGGAAGGTTGTATTCCCTTAAAAGGCCCTGCCCCCCATGGTTTGGGGTTTTGCCCATGCCTTGTAAAGGGTTTCCTGTTGGGAATTTCCCCGTATCGGGGGAGGGGGCGGGTCTGTCTCTTTTAAGGGCATCCCAAATCCAAAATTTTTTTGGGGTGACAATGGGGGTGGATTTTTGGGGCACCTTTTTGCTAGGGGGAAGGGTTTTCTCCTGTCTTGCAAAAGGGTTTGGTAGACATCCAGCACGGAGTTTGCAAATTTTGATGTGCTTATCGGGTGTTGAGATGAGGCCTTTGGAATTCTTGTGGAGTAATATTCCAGGGGCTGGGAGTTCCTGGGGGTTCAAAGTCTTGGACTCATTCCTCTGCCCCCAGGGTTCACCACCCCTTTCCTGCAGCACAAACCACCCACCCAGCATAGAAAAAAAACTTAAAGATGAGGTGAAAAAATGCTAAACAGCCAAAAAACATCCAAGGCTCATACATTTACAAAAGAAAAAAAAGAGAGAAAAGAGGAAAAAGGAAAAAACTCTCCTCAAAAAAAGAGGAACAATAAAAACAAAAACAAACCCAAAGTAAATAAGTACTAAAAACAGACAAGCAAAATACAAATAAAAAACTGACAAAAAATGCTTTGTAACTAACAGTACAGTAAAACAGGAAAAAATAAAATGAATTTATTTTAAAAATTAAGTTATAAAAAAGGAAAAGATTAAAAAAAATAAAAAAATTTAAAAAGAAATAATAAAAAACAACATAGAACAAATGAAAAAAAAAAGGAAAAAAAATGGGAAACTATTAAATGTATTGGGAAAATGTCCTTGTGATTCCCCATTTCCCCCCCACACAGGTTTTCTCCTCACTCTGGGGCCCACCAAAGTCCCCAATACTCAAAATGTCTCGGACCTTTTTTGGGGAGTGGGTCAGCCAGATTTAGACTTGCCTTTCCTTATTTTTCACTTGCTCCCAAACCACAATTCCCCCAGTCTCAGAGTTCCCTTAATTGTGGGGTTTTATTTTTAGCACCCGTGGGGTTTCAGGACTAATTACCCCCCTCTTGGTTTCAGAAAGTTTTTACTTTGGTTTTTTCCCAAACCCCTGCCATAGGTCACCCCTTTGGTTTCGTTTCCCCCCCCCGCAAGGGTGGCTACCAATTTTATTAGGGCTCACTCTCATTTGGCGGGGAAAAAGGGGTCGCAGCCACAGTTTTAGATGTACTTTAATGCCTAGCAAAGACCCACCAGAGTTGTTTCGTCTGAGGGGGTCATCTTTTCCCCCGAGAAATTGGCTCAGTCGTTCCCTGTTTTGTTCAGTCCTGTTTTATCTGACTCTTTGCCCCCCCATGGGGTTCGCACTCCATTTCCGCCCCATACTCCACATTTGGCAAAAAATTCCCAAGAATAATGGGATACCATTTATATTTTTACCTGAAACCCTTACAGGTAAAAGGCAAAAAATAGAATGAAAGAAACCCCGGGGGGTTACCCAAAACTACGGGGAAAGTGGGGAAAAAACTCCAGAAAAAAATGAAAAGACGGGGACAAAGTGAAAAAAACACCATTTAAGGAATGGTATGGAAGTAAAGCTATGCGTAAAAGCAAAATTTCTAGGAACCTGGGAAATTTGGTCCCCGAATCAAGGTAAATTAAAGCGTCAAACAAGATGGCAACATGAACATAACATTTTGGAATCAGTGAACTGAAATGAACTGGGGTGGGGAATTTTTAATTAAAAGACCATATACTACGTGGGCAAGAAACCCTTTAAAAACATGGATAGCCCTCACATCAACAAAAAAGTCCGAAATCTACTTGGGGTGCAAACTCAAAACACGAAATCCGTTCATTCAAGGGAACCCCTCAATACACATAACCAAGTCATGTGTCAAACCCGAATGCGAAAAACGAAATTAATGTTTTTATGAAAACCTCAAACCTTTTAGAATAAGACCCAAAAAAAAGTCCTTTCATCAAGGGGGGTGAAATTTAAAAATATGAAGTCAAAGATACCTGGATAACGGGTTTGTTTTTCTACAAAATTACAAAAAGGGTAACAAGATCTCCAAAAACCCCCTGGGCATACAAACCCCTCTTCCAAAAAAAAAAAAAAAAGAAGACTGTAACATAGACATCCCAATGGTCAAACCAAAAAAAAATTGATTGGGATTTTTTTCAGCCAAAGTGGAAACCATACAGTCACAAAAAAAAACTGGGAGCTGACTTTTGGGTCAGTATAGCTCCTTTTTCCCAAAATTTAACTTAAAATTTAAGAACAGGGAAAAACCCTAACCCCAGTTATTCCTAATCAAACGTTTTGATTAACATCGAAGGGCAAATAGATTCAAGATTATATCTGATAGAGGTCTAAACATGGACAATTTTCCCGACATTGACAGAGCCATCAAAACATCCTCAAAAAAAGAAATGCAAAAAGGGAAGAGGTTGTCTGAGGGGGCCTTTCTAAAGCTGGAAGAGATAGAATGAAAACAAAGGGGAAAAAAAAATGCATCGAAAAGCAGATTCCAAAGAATAGAAGGGGAGAAAAAAGCCTTTTCCCCAGCGATCATCAAGAAAAAGGGAAAAAAATGAAGGGGAAAAACAGAGACTCTTCAAGAAAATTAAGATATCAGGAAAAATTTCATCCAAATGACACAATAAGGTAGAAATGGGATACCTAACAAAGCAGAAGAATTAAGAAGAGGTGGGAATGTGAATGTAATGAAACCCCAAAAAAAAAAACCAGAAACTAAAAAACTCCAAGAAACAAAAACAAAACACTCTCGACAAAACACAGCAGGATCCCTATACCCCCCCCAGAATATTGGAAAAAAAAGCAAAAAAAAACAAATGGCCAATTAAATTTTTAAAACTTTGCACAAAAAAAGGAAAATATAAGCAAGGGAAAAAGACAGCCCCCAATTGGGAAAAATAATAGAAACGAACAACGACAAAGGATTAATTCAAAAAAATACAAGCAACTCCTGCCTCAATCCAAAAAAAAAAGATTGAAAAAAAAATGGGGCCCAAAAATAAACAACATTTTTCCCAAAAAAACATACGATGGGTAACAAAACATGAAAAGATGCTCAACTCATCATCACAGAGAAATGCAAATCAAAACCACAAAGGCATTACACCATCAGGGTTCATCCAAAGCAACAAGAATAAGTGCTGAGAGGGTGTGGGAAAAGGAACCCTCTTACACGTTGGGGGGAAGCAAACAAAAAAACGCATGGAAACAATGGGAATTCTTAAGAAACTGGAAATAGAACCCAATGACCCAAAACCCCCTTCTGGGGGATACACACCAAAAGGAAATCCGATTTAAAGAGCACTCACCCCAGTGTTCACACACTGTTAAATGCCAGAAAACAACCAAAGCCCACACAGACATAAAAAGGAACTGTGGAACATAACACCATAAGATTACTCACCATTAAAAATTTCATTTAATCAGTTCTAATAGATGGATGAAACGGAATGCCCCCATTAAACAGGAGTGAAGATAAAGGCCAGAAGAGATAATAGAACATTACAGCGCATACTAACACAAATTATATGGAACTTGAAGGTAAAGATGGTCAACGATGAACCCTATATTCAAAAAACAGAAAAAGAGACACAGAGTTATAGAACAACTTTGGACTCTTGGGGAAAAGGGGAGGGGGGATGTAAAAGAGAACAGCATCGAAACTGAATTTTTCTAATGACACAGGTCGCCAGCCCCGGTTGATGCATAGACAAAGGGTCGGCTTGGGGGCATTGGGAAACCCAAAGGATTGGTAGAGAGGAAGGTGGAGGAGATCAGGGTGGGGGTACAAAACCCATGGGTATTATGTCAATTATAAAAAACCATACAATATTATAAACTTTAGCCTCCAGCTAATAAAAACAAATAAAAAAATAAATAAATAAAAAAAAAAAGGGGCATAACAGAAAACTGTAAAAAAAAAATTTTTCATGACCCAGATAACACAATTTTGACCCCTTCACCAGAGCCAGACACCTCATTGCAAAGTAGTGGCCCGGGGAAAGCACACAAAAACAAAGCAGAAAAGGAGGAACCCAAATTTGGCTTTTTTAATTCTAAAAGATGATCTGGAAAGTGTTTCACTCAAATGCAAGCAAATTTTGGAAAGCCAGCAAGGCCCAAAAGCTGAAAAGGTCTTTTTCTTTCAAGCCCAAAGAAAGGCAATGCCAAAAATATTCAAACTCCCAACAATTGCACTCACTCACATGAACAAAAAATTTTCAAAATTCTCCAACCAGCTTCAACTGATCAACCGGGGAACTTCCAGATTTCAAGCGGGTTTTGGAAAAAGCAAGGAACCAGCCCAAATTCCCAAACAGGGCGGGATCATTAAAAAGCAAGAGAGTCCAAAAAATATCTACTTCGCTTTATTGACTGCCAAAATTTTTGACTGTGTGGACACAAAAAACATGGAAAATCCTTAAAGATGGAATAAACCCCTGCCCTCCCTTCTGAGAAATTTTATCGGCAAGAAGAAACATTACCACCGACATGAACAACAAATGGTTCCAAAATTTGGGGAAAGGAGAATCAAGGTTTATATTGTCACCCGATTATTTAAAATATATGCAATACATCAGTGAAATGCAAGGCGGGAGAAGCACAAGCGGAAATCATTTTTAAGAAATATCATTACCCAGAATCAGTGATACCACCCTTATGGCTGAAAGTGAAGAAGAACAAGACCCTCTCGATGAAATAAAAGGGGAATGAAAAATTGGGCTTAAAACTAAAACTTTCAAAAAATTTAAATCAGGGGCATCTGTCCTGTACCCACAAATGGGGAAGCAAGAAACATACAGACTTTATTTTTTTGGGCCCCAAAATCACTGCAGAGGGGTGACTCAGCCAGGGTTTAAAAGACCTTGTTTCTTGGAAGAAAAGCTATCCACCTAGACAGATTTTAAAAGCAAGACATTCTTTCCCCACCAAGGGTCCATATATCAAAGCAATTTTTTTCCATAGTCATGAGGGTTGGGGTTGGACTAAAAAGAAAGCTGAGGCCAAAAATTGATGATTTTAAACTGTGGTTTTGGGAGAAGACCTTAGACCCCTTTGGGAATCCCAACGAACCCAACCATTAACCCTAAAGAAATCAGTCCAAAAATTCACAAAGGGACGATGTTAAGCTCAACTCCAATACTTTGGCACCTGATGCAAGAACTGTTCATTTGAAAAGCCCCTGGTCTGGGAAAGTTTAAGGGCAGGAAAGAAGGGATGACAAGGAAAAGGTTGAGGGCATCACTGACTCAAGGGAATATTTTGAATAACCCGGATTAGTGATGACGAAACACCGGGTTCCGTCCAGGGGGTCAAAAAGATTGGACACAACTGTGCGACTGAACTGAACTAGTCCAAAGGGGTTTCTCCACTTATTTGTTCCAACTCTTTCTGGGGCCCCGGATTATACCTCCAGGGCCCTTTTTTCCATGGGAATTTTTTAGCAAGAATTTGGAACAATTCCATTCACTCCCAAAACTTCCCGACCCAGGGGTCAAACCACTCTCTTTCATTCTTAAATGGGGGCGATTCTTTACCACTAGCCCCCCCTAGAACCTCAAGCAGGGAATGGGGTTTTGGACCCCCACCAAAAGGGCTGGCTCCCTCGTGCACGAGTGGTGGGTTTTCCAAAGGGCCTCCACCCGGAGCTCTCTCAGGCCTACAGGGTCGGGAGCCTGAAGGGATCTTTAACCGTTCGGTTTTGGGGGCCCCCGCCCAAATCAGGGGATGGTTTCTCCTTGCAACAGTGCCTCCTGGGGTCAAGGGTCAGCAAAGAAACAAAATGGGCAGGGGGTGCTGGCTGTTGCAAATCCCGGACTGGTCCGGGATGGTCAAAGGGGCCCCTGGGGGGTAGAGGAGCAGGGGTTCCCGTCCTCAAAACTTTCCCTTCTTCCTGGTCCTTCTGCCCCGTTACAAGGCTGGTCTGAGTGGTCCCCTTTTGTGGGAAGGCTCAAGGGGACAGTTGGGGGCCCGAGGATACCCCCCCAACCCCTTTGGGTTGGGAGCCATGGGGTCATCCCTCTGCACCCGGAAGCAGCCTTCTGAGCTGACAGGGGCCCCTTGTACAGCTGGAATGCTACCTCCCGCTGTACACAGCCCAATCCCAGCCTTCACCTCACCTTCAGGGGTTTTAGTGATAAGGGGGGTGGGACCAGTTTTTCCCACCCCCACCCAAGGCCCAATGGGAAGGTCCATCAAAGACCATGACAAGCTCTTTGGTTCTTTCCTACTCCAAAAAGCCAACCACTCCCCTGGGGGGGGCAGGGCAACCAGCGACCCCCAGCTTTTCCTTGTCTTGGGCCCAGCCCCAAAAACCTTTTAAAAAAATCGGGTTGAACCAGGGCATGGGGGAGGCCTCATCACCTTTGGGGGGCCCCCTCTCCGAGAAACTGCAAGGGGGGTCCCCACTTACTCCCCCCATCGGGGCTGGATGAGGGGCTGGGGGGGGGCCCAGCTGTGGGGGCCTGAGAGCCCTGGGTGGAGGGGGGCAGGGGCTGGGGCCTCCCGGCTGCCGAGGGGACCCCCACAGGGGGGGCAGGAGTCCTCTCATAAGTGGGGGGCCCTTGGTGGGGAGCGGGCTTGGGGGCAGGAAAAACCCCAGAAGCTGCAGGCTCTGGTTTTTCGGGGGCTTGGGCACAGATTCAAACCTACACGATTTTTCAGTTGGCATGGATCGACAAACCCTGAGCAGCAATCACAAGGGCTCATATATTACTATCATAATAATGCATCTGGCCAAAGCTGGGATCACCCGTGAGGGTGTACAACGACCATTGGACCCCAGAAAACTGGGAAATAAAAACCACCTTATTGCTACCTTTTTTGAGGCCATTATCTTTGTTCACACGTTTTACTTTTCTGAACCCAGGTGGAAAATGTACTAAGAGCGAAAAAAGACTTGAGAACTGTAGGAATCAAACATGTTTTTCTTTCCTGCTCAGGCACCATAACAACCCTCCCGGATGACACGCACCACGACATAACGTAATGACCTACATAGACATAACAGAACCCATATAACATAACCATGAGGGTCTCCAATGTAGTCCAGTGGGCAACAACCAAGCTTTCATGTGAAGTTGAATAGGGTTTCTGCACAAAGTTGCCTGTACCAAGGGGTACCCTTTGACAGCATGCAATGCATAGTGATCTCAGCGTTACAAAACCCTGCAAATCATTTTTTAGAACGGGGGGAAGAGGGAGAGAGGTGGGGGAAGAGAGCCTGACTAGCCCCCTTGTAATTTCCCAAAACCCCCCT